>CM033642.1:245359834-245407774 GCA_019512145.1 Engystomops pustulosus | reverse complement strand
CACACGTTCCGCTATCGTCGCGTTCATAACGCGACGCTAGCGCACAGGGGGCGGAGTTTGGGGCGGTCGTATATGCGTTTCCAGAGAAACGCATGCGATCGGGTTATTAATCGCATGCGTTTCCCGGGAAACGCATATGCGATCGGCCCGAGCCCCGCCCACTGTGCGCTAGTGTCGCATTATGAACACGACGACAGCGGAACGTGTGAACGCGCCCTAAGGGTTTTGAATTTTTAAAAGATTTTAAGGCATAACTAAATTTGATTTGTCTGCGATCAAACTGATAAAAAAATACATAAGAGGTGTCATATAGTCCAAACAATGAAAGCTGTAAAAATAAACAGAAAATGGCGCAATTGTGGGGTTTTTTTGTCAGTTCCCTACCACATTTATATTTTTTACCAGATTTCCAGTACCCGGCCCAGAAATGTGCTGAAAAACCCTAACTCAGGCTTATACTCGAGTCAAGAAAAAAAACTTTTTTTGTCAGTTCCCTACCACATTTATATTTTTTACCAGATTTCCAGTACCCGGCCCAGAAATGTGCTGAAAAACCCTAACTCAGGCTTATACTCGAGTCAAGAAAAAAAACAAAATGAGTACTCACCTTCCGACCTACCCCCGCATCCACCTCCCCCCCCCGCCCGGCAGGTCCTCTTCTATCCATTGCGGCTCCGTGTCCCCATGGTCCGTCGCAGGCATCGTGATGTCAGCGCACTATGATGCCAGCTGATGATGCGGCTGATGTCACGATGCCTGCGACGGAACGCGGGGACACATAGGCCCTGGCCAAAATGGTGTCACTTTCTGCAATAAGATCCATGGAATGGCAGGCACAACTAGATATACGACCCCCAGGGGTGCTGGTGGATACAGCAGTTGACTGGAGGAGCCTGGGGATTGTTGTATCTATGATGGCATCTGATTACTCCCCATTTAAATATGGGCTCATCAGTGCTCTGAAGTCCATCATGACAAATATGTCACATCGTATAAAAATGCTACATTAAAATCTTGAGAAGAGGCCGAGTGTGTGTGGGAACATCAGGATTGATCCCTTCCTCAACAACATTGGCTCGGAGGATCTAGAGCCAAGGAGAGCAAGGCCACCATTCATCGCACTCAGGGCCCTTCTGGAGAAGACACCTACCTATCCTGTGGCCAGATTCTTCAGTCACCAGAGGACAAGATACTAGTGCAGTCTCCCAGCTGTGCTTAAGTCTAATTGTTCCTGATTGTTACTGGTCTCTGCTTCTAAGGATGATCGATAGATCTCTATGATTGAGTAGTCAATGATCATCTGGTGACTTTCCCATTCGTACCTCTATCTCATAAGTTTCACTCAGCGCCTGTCATTGTCATTAGTCAATTTATTGCCTTACTCAGCGTCCATGTAAAAAAAATAACAAAAAAAATAATCAATTTTAGATTGGTATCTGGCTTCGTTCCTCCATGACCCAACATTGGTCAACCGGGAAGATTCCACCACCTGTTTCTTATAATGGTAGAATCATGTAACACAGCTTTCCCAAAGCTTCTGAATTCTGATTTGCTGCTTTTCCTGTTGTACACTGCCATCTTTGTATTTTGTCTTATGTCATTGCAGAGATAAAAAAGCCGGAAAACATCATACTGGATAGAAAAGGGCACATGTCTGGTGTCCCTTTCTGCAATAAGACCATGGAATGGGCGGCACAACTAGATATACGGAACCCCAGGGGCTGCTGTAAGATACAGCAGTTGACTGGAGGAGTCTGGGATTGTTGTATCTATGATGGCATCTGATTACTCCCGATGATATGGGCTCCTCGTGCTCTCGAATCCAACATACAAATATGTCCATCGTAATAAAATGCTACATTAAAATCTTGAGAAGAGGCTGACTTGTGTGTGGAACATCAGGATTAATCCCTTCCTCCAACACTTTGGCTCGGAGGATCTAAGCCAGAGGAGACAAGCCAACCATTCATAGGCCATTCTGGAGAGACACCTACCTACCTGTGGCCGGATTCTTCATCACCAGAGGACAAAGATACTAGTGCAGTCTCCCAGCTGTGCTTAAGTCTAATTGTTCCTGATGTTACTGGTCTCTGCTTCTTAGATGACGGATAGATCTTTTGATTAGTAGTCAAGATCCTCTGGTGACTTTCCTTTCGTACCTCTATCTCATAATTTCACTCAGCGCCTGTCATTGTCATTTGTCATTATGGCCTTAGTCAGCGCCATGTAAAAAAAAAACCAAAAAAATAATCAATTTGTTAGTTTTAGTGTGTTACACCTTTTACACTAAGATTGCAGCGAGAATGTACACTGATGAGGAGGTATGGACCATGCTTGTATCAGATACTGCGAGTTCAGGGAGAACTTGAGATCTTTCTTGTGTTTTAACAAATCCCCTCGAGTTATTGGAGGGTTGGTCTCAGGTTCTGCGCTGAGAGTTTAGATTGAGTTTGTTAGTTTTTGTGTTACACCGTTTTACAACTAAGATTGCAGCGAGAATGTACACTGATGGGAGGTATGGACCATGCTTGTATCAGATAGCGAGTCAGGGAGAACTTGAGATCTTTCTTGTGTTTTAGACAAACCCCCTCAGAGTTATGGAGGGTTGGTGCTCAGGTGCTGCCTGAGAGTTTAGATTGAGGTGCCAAATTATACAGTATACACAAATTTCTGCATTTAACTATAACAGCAGGATTAAGGGACTACTGAAGGGTTGTCTGATCTTGATTTTTTTTATTTGTTTATGGACATTTGCCAATTTATGTTCGGAAAAAACCCCCCAAAGAAGTTCAAACACTACTTCTTTTACTCCAACCAAATCTGTGTCACCTTACGAACTGTGGGTAAATGGAAAGTTTGGGTACATGGTTTAAGGGCCTACCAAATAAACCTTCAAAGGTCCTATTGGTCTTATATTGTCCACTGGTGCCCCACCATTATGCTATGACTCCAGTATGAAGCCACCAACAATTAGCATTTTTCTGGTAATTCCATAACCCAACAGGATTGACCCAACTATGATCTCAGTTGACGAGTCCCTAGTGAGTCCAAAGGGAAAGTTACATTTGGGCACGTACTGCCGATTAGGGAGGCAAGTATAGGCATATAAAACTATATAAGTTGGTGTGACAGGATGGGGTTTACACATCTTTCCATGTAGAGGGTAGGACAGGGCAATACAGCTCCCAAAATGTCCACCACACTGACGACATAACCAGAACATTGTGTGGGAATCTTTCCCACTGCTTAATCAGGGTACCACTTATACACTGACAATTTGTACTCAAGTATATCCCTGTTTCTAATGTCTGATGAAAAAAACTACTATGGTCTATGGACCATAAAAAATCAGAACTGGCTTCCAAACTCGAGCTGGCAACATAGGGAATTATGAACTCCTACAGTGCCATGAGGAAATCCAAAATTGGTCTAAAAACTGACATTAAACCTAAAAAACGGCAATATACAACACCTTTTCATTTTCAGACAGGCTGGCCTCCAGGGTACATATTTAGAGTACCATGAGAATATCATAAAAGCACTTCTCTCCTGGGAAAGGGGAAGGGGAAAGATCTGCTTCTTCTCAATAACGTTTCCCCGAATAGTTTCAGGGGCACATTTCCATAAAAAAAAGCAGAAAACCCCCAAAAAGAGTGGTCCACAAAGAATGATCCGCGGCAACCATAACCAAATGTGACACAATGCCCCCCTCCAAACCTGGACTATGTAAAAGTACTGTTCAGGATCTATCACACAGCCCTGGAGTCTAATTGTTAAAACTAAAAACAACATTATCATTATACAGTCTGAAAAAACGATGAGTTGCGGCACATCTAAAACTTGAAGTTTTATTAAAAGATGATTAAAAAACATGTCCATTGTGAATGAGGGTGCCAAATTATACAGTATACACCAAATTTCTGCATTTACTATAACAGCAGGGATTAAGGTGACTACTGAAGGGTTGTCTTGATTTTTTTTTATTTGTTATGTACAATTTGGCCAATTTATGTTCGGAAAAACCCCCCCAAAGAAGTTCAAACACTACTTCTTTTTACTCCAAACCAAATATGTGTCACCTTACGAACTGTGGGTAAATGAGAAAGTATTGGGTACATGTTTTTAATATGGGCCTACCAAATAAACCTTCAATAAGGTCCTATTGGTCTACTATTGTCCACTGTGCCCCACCATTATGGCTAGACCCCAGTATGAAGCCACCAAAAAATTTCAGCATTTTTCTGGTAATTCGATGACCCAACTATGATCTCAGTTGACGAGTCCCTAGTGAGCTCCAAAGGGAAAGTTACATTTCGGCAGTACTTGCCGATTAGGGGAGGCAGGTATGGCATAAAACTATATAAGTTGTGTGAGACAGAGATGGGTTTTACACAATCTTTCCATGTATATGAGGGTAAGGACAGGGCAATACAGCTCCCAAAATGTCCACCACACTTAAGCATAACCAGAAACATTGTGTGGGACTTCATCTTCCCACTGCTTAATCAAGGGTACCACTTATACACTGACAATTTGTACTCAAGTATATCCCTGTTCTAATGTCTGATGAAAAAAACTACTATGGTCTATGAGACAGTGCAAAAAAATCTGACTGCTTCCCAAAACTCCCGAGCTGGCAGACGTAGGGAAATTATGAACTCCTACAGTGCCATGAGGAAATCCAAAATTTGGTCTAAAAACTGACATTAAACCTAAAAACGGCAATATACAACACCTTTGTCATTTTCAGACAGGCTAGCCTCCAGGGTACATATTTAGAGTACCATGAGAATATCATAAAAGCACTTCTCCTGGGAAAAGGGGAAGGGGAAAGATCTGCTTCTTCAATAAACGTTTCCCGAATAGTTCAGGGGCAGCATTTCCATAACTTTTATGTTTAAAATTTATTAAAATATAACTAAGCAACATAACTTTTTGGTTTGTAATATTTATGCATCTGTTAATAAATCCTGCTCTTCTTTGAAGTTTGAAGGCTCTAACTTATTTGCTTCTTATCAAACCTTCTAAATCTGCAGGGGGTTGAATACTACTTGTAGGCACTGTATAATATAATATAAAGTATAATTATATATAGTCCACCACCTGGTCGTTAAAGATTAAGTGAATTTCTTATCACTGATTCTCTCCATCAGATTCTACACAGCTGAGATTGTACCTGGCTTCCAGTTCCTCCATGGACACAACATTGGTCACCGGGAAGATTTCCACACCTGTTTCCTTATAATGGTAGAAATCATGTACACAGCTTTCCCAAAGCTCTGAATTCTGATTTTGCTGCTTTTCCTGTTGTACATGCTATGTTTCTTTTAACACTACCTCACTGAGTTTAACTTCTTTGTATTTTGTCTTATGTCATTGCAGAGATATAAAGCCGGAAAACATCATACTGGATAGAAAAGGGCACATGTGTATCACCTACCTAGGCCCTGGCCAAAATGGTGTCACTTTCTGCTGGCCTCCAGGGTACATATTTAGAGTACCAGAATATCATAAAAGCACTTCTCCTGGGAAAAGGGGAGGGGGAAAGCTCTGTTTCTTCAATAAACGTTTCCCGAATAGTTCAGGGGCAGCATTTCCATAAAAAAGCAGAGACCCCCAAAAAGAGTGTGTCCACAAAGAATGGTATCCGCAGGCATACCATAACTCAATGTGACACATGCCCCTCCAAAACTGGACTTTGTATAAAGGACTGTTTCAGGATCTATCACACAGCCCTGGAAGTCTAATTTGTTAAAAACTAAAAACAACATTATCATTGTACAGTTTTGAAAAATCTATGAGTTGCGGCACATCCTAAAACTTGAAGCTTTATTAAAAATGAATTAAAAACATGGCATCGTGAAGGTGTTACCGCCTACGCGTTTTGAGCAAACTTGTGCTCTTCATCACGGCATGGTAACAAATACATTGAGTTAAAATTTAAAAGAAACACCTACCAATCATGTGTCAGGGGGCGTGTATGAGTCATGTGATCATACACGTCATCAAGAGCCTTACCGCAAAGAAAGAAGGCGTGTATGTATAATAAAAAATACGTTTCTTATCAGGGGTCATGTACATCAAAAGATGCAAAACCGCTTACATACAATACTTCCCCATAAAATAATACAGAACTTCAAATGCAAAAATACAGGTGAATTAGTTAGTATAGCAAACAGAAGATGAACACATGACAATATAAAACCGAATGTTTAGGAAAAATATACACTTTAGGGAGATACACAGCTGTAATAGAAAAAAAAACAGTTGTAATACATTCATAATATATATGTTTGAGAATAACAAAGAAATTCCCTGGTACTATGCAGAAAGAAAGATCCGTTCTGAAATTAAGACCTTCCCGGGGATCGTGTACCCGACCGGAAAATCCATAGAACTTCTCTCTGCAAAATATTTTTTCTCCTATTCCCACCTCTTTTTGGAAGGTAAACTTTCTCAATACCATAAAATGGGAAAGACAATAAGTCGCCAGAGTGTGCATTGGCAAAATGCCTGGAAGCACCAGACATATTGCCCTGCAAACTCTTGACACTATATCTGAGATGTTCTGCAATTCGGTTGTGGATCCGACATAAAGGACACTAAAACTGCTGCATTCAATGAGGTATACTGCATAAGTAGAATCGCAATCGATGACATTTTTAATAAAAAATCTTTTAGAACCATCTGATGAAAAAAAATTGTCTGTGTGTTTGGTATAAATGCAAATGGTGCACCGTGATGTACCGCAACGGTGGAAACCATTGACATTCAACCAAGTTCTCTTATTGGGCAGTACGTCAGAAAATAAACTAGGTGAAAGGATAGAACCTAGAGTTTGACCTCTTTTCGACACAAAATTACATCCTTCCTCTAAGATAACATTTAATTTATCATCCTGGTAAAGGATCGGAAGATTCGTTTTGAGTATGTTGACAACACTATAAAAATCCGAACTGTATTAGGTAGAAAACATAATACCAGAATTATTGAAATTGGGTAACGATTTTTTATTATTATTAATGGATATAAGGGGGGGTACGATCTTCTTTGGTTTCCTATTTTGAAACCTCTATTAATCATCCATTTGGGATAGTCACGAGCAGACAGTCTGGAGTACAAAAGCTCAGCTTGATACAAAAAATCTTTTTGGTCTGAACAAGCTCTTTTAAGTCTCGTATATTTACCTACAGGAATAGATTTAACTGTGTGACTTGGGTGATTACTGGTGGCATTCAAAATAGTATTACCCGCTGTGGGTTTCCTATAGAGCAGTGATGGCGAACCTTTTAGCCCAAATGGCAACCCAAAACCCCCCAACCAAAAATTAAAGCAGTAACTTATTGCTCCCTGTTCCTCAACAACGTTCGATCATATTGGCCTCCTGAGGACAAGATGGAAAATTTGCATCATTTTAGCTTCTTTCCAGTGTCCCTGGAAATGATGGGTCTTAAAGGAGGGGGAAAAAATCTCTTTGTGGATCTTGGGTACCGTATATACTCGAGTATAAGCCGACCCGAGTATAAGCCAAGACCCCCATTTTACCACCAAAAACTGGGAAAACCTATTGACTCGAGTATAAGCCAAGGGTGGGAAATGCATTGATCAAAGCCCCCCCCCCTAGTATATTGCCAGCAAGTCCCCAGTAGTATAGAGCCAGCCTGCCCCCAAGTAGTATACAGCCAACCCAGCCTGCCCCCTGTAGTATACAGCCAGCCCAGCCTGCCCCCTGTAGTATACAGCCAGCCCAGCCTGCCCCTTAAGTATACAGGCAGCTCCCAGCGGAAGACAGAAGAAGATAGAAGAGGACCCGTGCTGACATGGGGGGAGCAGCGCGGACATCGGGGAGGGTGAGTATATAAGGTTTTTTTTGCTCATCAACAAGTGAATTCATGATCCAAGCTAGAGATCTACGTGCATGTTTCAAGGCCAGAGGCTACCAAGCTACCAGAGGCTCCTCCGCACAGCATATCAACGTGCACTAAAGCAGAATAGAACCACGTTACTGGTCCCCAAACCAACCAAAACTCCACAGATCAGACTTATCGGAACATACGATGGTGCAGCCCCTACAATACGCACCATCCTCTCCAAATATTGGAACATTTTACAAATGGACCCGGATTTGTCACCAGTCATTGCGGACTATCCCAGTATAACTTACAGAAGAGACCAAAACATTCTCGATCACGTGATACGCAGTCACTATACAAGACCTAAGGTAGCTGGTACATGGCTTCAACAAGAGATCCACGGCTGTTACAGATGCAGTGGCTGTGTGGCATGTAGTGTCATAGTGAGCAGTAAAGAATTTACTAGCAGCTCTACGGGCATCACGTACACCATTAACAGTTTCATTAACTGTCGTTCCATGGGAGTCATTTACCTGGCAACCTGTATCTGTCAGAAACAATATGTGGGTAAAACTTACCAGGAATTCCGTTGCCGGATTGGGGACCACCTTGGTGACATACGACACAACCGTGACAAAATTCTAGCTAAGCACATACAGAATGGTAACGTGAGAGGGTTAACTTTTATTGGAATTAACCTGGGATCGGGTCCTAAGACAGAGGGAAGCAAAATGGATCTTTACGTTAAAAACAGTTACACCACGGGGCCTAAATGAACAACTTAGTTTTGCATGTTTTCTCTGACCCTATATTGTCAACATAACACGTGTTCTTATGTTTCTTTTGGGGATTCCAAACCGTGGTCCTTTTTTGTCTACCCGTGATGGGTCTAGTCACCAGCCTTAAATTCCTCTTATATGGGTATCCGCATATTTTAGCCTAAGCGTTAAGTATCTATTACGGCATTTATACGGCCCCTAATATTCTACATTTTAAATGTAGAATTGCCAGGCGCAGGGGAATGGCTCTACTATCCGTTATCCCGCCTCTAGTCCCACCCCTGTCCCTCACCCAAGAACTCGATGTAAAGTGAGGGAGCATATGAACCAGCAGGTCTTATTTGCATAATACAACCACACCTGCTGGAGCTAGGCTCCAATAACATCCTTCCTGACTTACTGGCACAACGCGCCACCCTCAACGTGCATGAATGATGTTTTTCCCTATACCGGACGAAACATTGCGATACTACGGTCATGCGTAGTGCATATGCAGACCGAGCATGCGCAATGCATGAGCCCGCACGCCGGCATCAGGAACATCGCACTGACTTCTCTGGAGTCCTAGGAAGGGGCGGATACTTCCGGTAGGCGCCACTATGCACTCCTTTAAATAGTTCAGACACTTTTACATCCGTGAGGGACCCACTGGTTCACCCATGGTAACGGGCGCTCCTCACTGTGAGCACCGCTTACAGGATATACTCGTCTGGGACGGATTATTCTGCCATACACAGGATATCCTATTTTTGAAATAGCACCTTTGTCATCTATCAAGGTAAGAGAAACGACACTTTCATATGTTTGTCTCTTTTCCAATCCTTCTACAAAAGGTAATTTTTTCCTTTCTCGTTTCGTGTTATTGTCAGGTGGCTACGAGATTTATTCAATGTCCCCTGATGAGCCTGATGTAAGGCGAAACATGGCATGTAGGGACATGCTCCACCTGACACTTTTATGAGAAAAGTTACTTTTCCCTGGACCAGTAGGCTTTTTACAAGGCCAGCGTTTCTAGGGAAAGGTTCTGGTCGGGGCGGCATCTTTCTAGGGCTGTGGCTCCGAGGTTAGGCTACACAGGGCATACTAGTCTACTGTCTGATTAGGGAGTAATAGGGATAGTACTGTATCCACATATACCCTCCTTTTTCTCTGACAGTTACGCTGTACCCTGTGTTCCTCCACTCACCTGTATGGTTCCTCCTCTACATCATCCATGGACTGCTCATAGAGTTGCCAACTACTACAGTCATTGAACATCCATACTGAGGCGTACAGACTGGGAGATGGTGCTTCCTTTTTTAGCTCTACTGCAACCTTCCTATTGGTGAGTCCTGACTCTTCAGGGACCAGATTTTTTCATCTCACGTGTTTATTTTGTGTTATTATGGTTATCTGGTATCTATGAATTCCCTATAGTCGCATAGGACCCATAGGTTTAGGTTTCATTTTTAGGCAGATACATTGTCCAGGAGTGTTCTCTCACCATTTTTGCATTCACACGTGAGTTTTACTGATGCATTATATACTATATACATTAAAAGTTATATTTTATTCACCACTTATATTTCTTCCTTGTCATAAGAACCAGCATAAACACCAACGCTTATCTACAGAAACCTTAAATAGCTGTTATAGCTGTTTATTGTAGCCTAGGGCTAAAGTACAGTAAATTACCAACATCCGGAGGTCCGTTTGTAACTAGGGGTCATCTGTAAGTCAGGTGTTCTTAAGTAGGAGACCGTCTGTACATATGAACTGTGAAACTGCATTCGTAGTATATCTCATAGAATGCACCACATGAAGACTTCAGTAAGTAGGGTTTACTGCCCATAAATTGAAAGACAGGATATAAGAACATATTACTGGGGCTAATCGCAAAACCATTCTAGCACTCGATGTATAACGGGTGCCTTTTAACATTTTAAGGAACTCCATGGTGGGTCAGTGATGGTAACTATTACTGACTTTTATCAAACGGATAAAAGAGGTAGTGTTCGGAACAAAAAGCTGTTCTTGAGACAAGCTAAGTGGATTCTATTGTTGGACACGCGTTATCCCTCTGGTTTAAATCATAAAAATTATATATATATATATTTTTTTTAAATAAAATTTTATTAAAGAATTGCAGCTTACACTTTATGGAAACAGTCAATAGTATTACATATATATTGTTTCGCAAAGGCTATTCACCAGGTTGTTTAACCCCCCCGGCAGAAAGTCGGTTTTGTGGTATGTTTTTAGTTTGAAAGTTCAGAGAGTGTTGGGGTTAGTCATTTGAGATACACAAAAAGTGAGGCTCAATTTAATCCGGCTCCTGGACTCTGATAATCAACAATTAGTATACTTTGCAATATTGAAGGCAACTTGGACATTCAGTAAGCAAACGAATATCTGAGTAATTAGAAACCAACCCAACCAGGAATAGGTCGAAAATTCTTATATTCTAGAAATTTAAAGTAAAATCCATTTCTATTGATGTTGATATTTCCAATTCCACAGGATAGTTCATTGTATCACGAGCACCTGGCCACTATGAGATCGGGTTATTAGAAAGACACCTGAGCCTGTACATCGGATGATTAGGGCTTTGAGTTCAAAAGACTCTAATTATGAAACACCTTCACAACAGGACCAACATGACTCCCACTGCTAAATTTCTGAATATACAACAACATGTTTTTAACGAGGGTTCTACGGATGCAGCAATACCCCACCAGTGGTGGTTTTACTGCTCATAGAGCTCAGGAGGGAAGAACTAGACTATTATTTGGCAGAAGATTGCACTTGCACAAATGGTTACAGGGCACCAATACATTTGTAATTTCCTTGAAGGCGCCAGTTCATTACAAACCCTCTAAAACTAAGTTATTATGGAAACTATACCTCTTTTGATATGTATATGGGTTGTGTTGTAATTATATTTAACAATTACAAATTGTGTTGATTTATTAGCCCCATCTACTGAGCCCAGCCTGTGCCATTTAATAGCCATCATTGCATACAGTGTATGTTTGACAGAGACTGAGTGCCATGTTTTCTGATCCTTTACAGTATTTCACGGATTAGAAATGGAAATTTGGGGACAGCCCAGCTATGTACAACCACTATACCACCAATGTATACTCGCCAATTTAATTAATCAGTGTAGGTGTTATGGTGCAAAAGCACCTGCAGAGGGCAGGTTTAAGGGACAGGTTTCACAGTGGTAGGTTTGTGCTATTTTTTTTTTTGCACACATTCACAGCACTTTTTTGGTAGCCTATTTTATTCTGAAATACTGCCCGGGACTATTATCTAGAAATAAAACTGATCCTCCTTCAGTGTGGCCCTTGTTTCTTGGGCCACCAAATAGTTTATATTTTTATAATTCTTTTCTCAAAGGTTAAGTGCATTTATCTATTTTACCATCTTGGATTTTCTTATGAACTGTAGGACTGCAGTACCTGATCTGAAAGGTTCACACCCCATCCCATGGATAGTACAATTCACCGGATGCACGCAGGTTGGCGGCCCTGTTCTGTGTTTCCTTGCGACTACTGAACTGGGGTAGATTGATTGGCGTGGAGGTTGGTAAAGCAAGAAAAAGACATTTGTGTTTGGCTTGTATTTGACCAACATTTTTAGAAAAAGAACTTCGCTTTCCCCTTAGGCAGACTAATTCCCTCACACTCTTCCCAATTATTTTGAAAGAACGGGGACAAATCTGGACATATCAATATTTGACTCCTTCCCATCATATATGTATATAGCCATGTACATTGTAGTCATGCTTAATAGCTCCGCCCATATCTAGTCCTTTTTTTTTTTAGCATGGAAATGGGAAAAGGAGGATCGTCTACCGACAGGAGGGGGGGGGGGGGGGGGTACATATTAGACCAAATTTTGAATTATAAGTGGCCAGTACTGGGACCAGGAATTTTTTGTAGAGTTATTAATATGGGGTCATTTGAATGTGAACAATCAGAGGTTATTATATAGTGGAGATTTTAGCACAGTTTCGAAGCAGCCTGGCCTGGCAAGTGGGTAGGTAGGAGGCTGCGATAAAGTATGTTCTGCTCTAATAGAAACTTTATATGTGTTTATAAAGCCTTGTTTAGTAAAGTCCCCCAAACACTTCTGCATTCTTGGACTTTGTAGTGCACCTGTGTGGGTCTTTGTGGATTGTGGGAAATTATCTGATTCTGCATAACAATTGGTGTGTTTGTCGCCATAAAGAAATCAGGTCATCTGTAAGAACAGTTAAAAAAAAATCTATTTTACTTAAAACATTAAGCCAAGGTGGCTGTCATATTCAGGAACTGCAGTTCATAAGTTTATTGCAGAAGCATTTGAGGTCAAATGAAATTGGATTCTATACTAACCCTAGGCGAGTGATGGCGAAAACACAGCACTGCAGAGTGGCACCGGGCACAGACGCGGCCACTCGCTTGTTGGTGGGCACCTGTCGTCAATCAGCCCCAGCACCACCAAGACAGAGCTTCACAGAGATCACCGCTTTGCTGGTAGTTCCAAGGTTCTTAAACGAAGGATGCTGTTCAGTCCTATTGTTGCGACGCACTTACTCTCGCTACTTGGGACTCGAGCGAAGGGGGCAGCGGAGATGAAGGGGGGATGAGTAGACAGCTGCACTGAATATCTTTGGAGGACTCCATGCTGGCCCATGCATTCTCGGTGTACGAGGAACTGAATGAGAAAGAAAGTGATGTAATTTTCCAAACTTCTACTGTGTTGCTGTTCTCAGGACGGCCAATATGATTGAATAAAGTTGTTGAACAACAGGGAGCAATATAAGTTATGCTTTAATTTTAGTTGGCACCCTCTTGATTAAATAAGGGGGGTTTTGGGTTCAGTTTGTGGGCACGCGGCGCTAAAAAAGTTTCGCAGCATGCCCCATTAGGACATCTAGAAACAATAAAATGTGCTAAAAAAAAAAAAAAAAAATAAACATTCTAGTAGAGTGTATAGCACATGCAAGCCATGAGCTCAGGTAAAGGGTGAATGCCTCACGTAACATGATTGTTTTCAACCACAGTTGCAGAGGCATAATTGCGAGGTAAGTAAAATTAGATAAGATAAAAAATTAAAATACAGACAAGAACAAGAATGTAATAAACTAGAATAACCACAGACAGATTGGAAACAATAACTAATAAAACAATGTAATTACTCCACATTGAATAAGATAGATAAAGAATTAGATGGAATATTCAAAAGGTAATTCCGCATGGGTAGGGAAAATAGAGCATCTACAAAATGAGCATAGTACCAAGGTTTTTATACATGGTTTCAGAACACTAACCAAGTGCTCCCAAAACCTTTTTACATCTGAAATAAGAAGTTACGCCAAATTCATGTGGCAAAAGAAACAACCTAGAGTGGCCCTACAAATCCTCACTAGGCACAGAGAGAAAGGGGGCTTAGGGGTGCCAGACCTATCCAGGTACTACATTGCGGCACTCATTGATCACATTGGTCGAATGACAATACAAATAAAGCCTGGGTATGTCTGGAAAAAACATTTAACAGGAACATCCCACTAAAAACAGATTACTGGCGGAAGCATGGCAAACACCACCACCCCCCTCACCCTTCTTAGCCATATTGGTCTCAGATTGGGCATGGAGACAGATATTGACACAAACTAAGCAAGAGGCATATTCTCTAAAATCTGAGGATATAGGATTAGACTTTTTTGAAAACCAATTCCCCGATATGAATCTGAAAGGTTGGCGTAACATGGGGATAAACACCATCCAAGATATTTTAGTGGATGATCAATTGATGACCTTTAATTCCATTAAAGAAAAATACAACCTACCCTCGCAGGAAATTTATTCTTATCTCAGACTTAGCGATTTTCTAAAAAATAATGCCAAAAAGGACCACCCAAAAGGGACCCCTCTCATCAAATGGTAAACTCGGACAACAGGAAACAAAAAAGGTAGTCTCATATATTTATTAAAACTATAAGTGCTGGAAGATGCCACAAGACAAACCACATTGTATGAGAAAATGAGAGGAAAGGAAAAAAGATTCGGGAAAAGACTTGATACAAAACTTTTGGTACAAAGCCTTTTCTAAACATACACAACTAATGCAGATGTACAAATTATCAAGAGGTGTTATTAGACAATAATGCTAGGGGTCGGTCTTAACCCATTAAGATTGGCGCAAATTTCCCCTGTACCTCCCTATGTGCTGGAGGGATGTGCGTGCAAAGGCACCACTTACATATATTTAGGAGCAGCTACGGTCATAAGGCCACTCTGGGAGCCACTTCTAGAGCAATAGAAACAAACAATCCTACATAAGCAAAAGGAACTCAAGGCATATACCAGCCCTTATTAATCACGCATTCAATAGACAAACTATCCCTATTTCTTTTTAAGAGTAGTGGGTAGCTCACTTCTATGATGACAACCAAGCTAGTAATCCTAGACATTGGAAAAGAAACGGTTACTCCCTCATTCAGTGGAAGTATTAGACACAATGATCCCACATGCACATACGACAAAAATTATTTCCTACAAACAATAAGCACAGTTTATTTCTTGAATCCTGGAAGTGTTGGTTGCATAGGTCATTCAGTAAAGTAATTAACACAAAGGAAGGCACAACTTAAAATAAAACGAATAAAATTGGGACATTAGTTCATAACCTGTTTACTAGGAGAGGAAGGACCTCTTAATAGTACCCATGCTGGATCTGGTAATAAGGACCCATAATCACAGGTATGTTTATACCTGTTAAACTCTTGTTCTATACATTGTATGATTCATATTGTTACGAGTGTTATTTATTATTGAACTTACACATACCACTCGTGTGGAAGAGAATCATATAATAAAAAGGACTATCACCATAAGAGAGTAGGTAGATGCAAGCCCATAAAGAAAGAAAAGGCCACCACCATACCTTTTAAAAAATGGAACAGGAATTTAGCCTTGAGAAAAAATCGAAGAATAAACACCCTGGTAAGGCATCAAGATGCGTAACTAGGGGTCGTCTGTAAGTCAGGTGTTCTTAAGTAGGAGACCGTCTGTACATATAAACTGGGAAACTGCATTCGTAGTATATCTCGTAGAATGCACCACATGAAGACTTCAGTAAGTAGGGTTTACTGCCCATAAATTGAAAGACAGGATATCAGAACATATTACTGGGGCTAATCGCAAAACCATTCTAGCACTCAACGTATAACGGGTGCCTTTTAACATTGTAAGGAACTCCATGGTGGGTCAGTATGGTGGGTAACTATTACTGACTTTTTTCAAACGGATAAAAGAGGTAGAGATCGGAACAAAAAGCTGTTCTTGAGAGAAGCTAAGTGGATTCTATTGTTGGACACGCGTTATCCCTCTGGTTTAAATCATAAAAATGATATTATTTATGTTTATTAGTTATTGTTTCCACTCTTTCTGTGGTATTCTGTTATTACATTCTTGTTCTTGTATCTGTATTTAAATTTTTTACTTATCTAATTTACTTACCTCTGCAATTAGTGCTCTGCACATGTGGTTGAAACAATCATGTAACTGATGGGCAGTACCCTTTACCTGAGCTCATGGCTTCATGTGACTATACACTGCTATAATTTTAGATATTTTCACATTTTTTATTGTATTCTAGATGTCCTAGGGTTAGTATAGAATCCAATTTCATTTCATTTGACCTCAAATGCTCCCTGCAATAAATTATGAACTGCAGGTTCCTGAATATACAGCCACGTTTGGCATTAATGTTTTAGTAAAATAGATTTTTTTTTAATTGTTCTTTACAGATGACCTGATTTACTTCATGGCGACACAACCAATTTTTATGCAGAGCAATTAATTTCCCACAATCCACAAAGACCCACACATGGTGCACTACAAAGTCCAATGAAATGCAGAAGTTTTGGGGACTTTTACTAAACATAGGCTTTTATAAAAACATATAATAGGTTTCTATTAGAGCAAGAACATACTTTATCGCAGCCCTCCTTACCCACTTGCCATGCCATACACTGTATGCAATGATGCATATTAATGGCACAGGCTGGGCTCAATAGATGGGGCATTAAAATCAACACATTTTTTGTTTCATCATTCAAATATATTGAAAAAATGTAATTGTTAAATATAATTACAGCACCCCATATACATATCGAAAGAGGTATAGTTTCCATAATAACTTAGTTTTAGAGGGTTTGTAATGTACTGGCGCCTTAAGGAAATTACAAATGTATGGTGCCCTGTAACCATTTCTGGATTTTGGTAATTTACTGTACTTTAGTCCTAGGCTACAATAAACAGCTATAACAGTTATCACAGGTGTCTGCACTGAAGCTTTAGTGTTAATCCTGGTTCTTATGACAATCCAACATTTTTAAAATACAATTGTGACAGAGACCCAAAAAATTTTGGCTGGGTTTACAATTATAAAGTATACAGTTCCGACTTACATACAAATTCAACTTAAGAACAAACCTACAAACCCGTTCTTGTATGTAACTCAGGGACTGCCTGTATATTTTTTCTTTTTTCACGTGTGCCATGTATGGGTTGGCCACCAATCCTATGGAACTCAAAATAATCCTTTAATTGGTTTCACCTGCAATACCACATCATCAATGGGAAATTGTACAACCTGCAAAAAGTTACTTTCGTTTCCCGCAATACATCTCAGTCACTATGCTACAGTTGTACTACACTGCAGATTTTATGTACTGAAATTCTCCTTGGAAAAGCTAGTCATAACAGGTATCTTGTACACAGGAATGGACTCTCTGCACCCGATGCACATCCAGCCTGCAATCTGCAATGAATCTTTTTGTAATACATTTATAAACGGTGCCTATGAAACAACTCTCTAGGAGGTAGTGGTTGATATATAGTTCTGGGAAATAGCGCTCAGATCTTCCTAGGCCCCCTGCACACAGTCACGGGTCAAAGTCAAGATAACAATAGATTTTAAAGCTACTATGTACATATTGAATTCATTGCAGATTCTAAGGGTGATGCCACTAGTCACGTTTTTGAACCCTTTTTAAGCATGCGTTTTTGAATGTTTACCATGTGTTTGGCTGGTTTTAATCTGTTTCACAGCTGCCTACACTTTTAGAAGGGAAGACAAACAGGTTCAAAGCAGCCAAACGCATGGTGAACACTCAAAAACGCATGCTTTAAAATGGTCCAAAAATGCAACGTGTTGCATCACCCTAAGTGGATTTCTGCAAATCAGCTGCAATTTCTCAGCAGCAAATTGACTTGCTGTGAGAATTTATTGTATTTTCCATACTAAAGGCTCATTCAGAAGGCCGTTACAGGGCCAATGATCTGGTTGCATGATTTGAGACCAGATCACGGCCCCCATCGACTGCGTCCCGAGTCGGTTGGCCGTGCTGCAAAACATAGGACTTGCTCTATATTTCGGCAGATTTGCGGCTGCTCGTCTGACTATGGAGGAAGGAGGGGTGAAGAGCACTCCCCCACCTCCTCCTCCTCCCGGCCCTGTGCTCGCCCGGGATCCAGTCCGGGCGAGCACACAGCCGTCTAAATGCTCATAAATGCCTCATGAAAGGGGTTTTCCCTGAAAGAAAATTTGCACATCTCAATCCCGTAGTGATGTTAACACAGCAAAGATCATTTTTACGCCTTACGTTTCAATGTTATTCAGTTATTGAGTTACAGTTATTACTGATTTAGCTCCTATCCCTCCCTAGGCTGCTCAGTGCAAAATCCCAGTGTGTGAACAGGGACTCTCTAAGCAGATACATTATAATCCATCTAGTTCTGTGGGGTGACAATGTGGTTAGATTATCAGGGTTAAGGTATATAAACATCTGGCTTCTGACATTGTACTAACACACTGACACATAGAGAAAGAGATGATACAGATCAGAGATGCATGAGATGCATGACATTACTAACTAATTCGGACTGAGCGTGAGATTTAAGATTCAAATTGTGTCCAAAGCTAATGCACTTACATGGACCAGGAGGAAGATATTGAACTCTGCCAGACCTGGGCGGGGAAGCGACACATGCAGGATATCAGGCGCACAATCTTAGTGAATCACGGCAGAGTTCATGATCATCAGACAATGCAATTTCTGTGAACTCCAAGGAACAGGTAAGTAAATGTGCCCCAATGTGTTATTTTGTTATCCTGAGTACATAAAAGGGTACATTCACGTGCGGGCATACCACCGTGCGGGCATACCACCGTGTGCTGGAGGTGAGGAGGAGGTGACCCCTCCTCCCTCCATAGGAAACAGTGGCACACGGCCGCACACTCACAAAAAGATAGAGCGAGATAGTGTGAATGAGCCCCAAGAAACATGAAATACTAAGTGTCACGAGAAAACAATTTCAAAATCACTTTAATATGTTTAAGCTTTCCGAAGTTACAACCACTTACAGTGACACAGGGCAGATTTGAAAAAATTGTCCGTGTCAGGAAGGTGAAAAGTGGCTTTGGCGTTAAGGGCTTAATAAAGTATATCCGAGCAATCTGAGCATCATATTATAAGAGAGTAAAACATTCATATAACCGTACACCAACCACAAACCCTCTAATGAGGTGGACCACATGCAAATTTTTTTATAAATGTTTGACCTGTAAATTCATTAAGACAGGTGTTTTGAAAGTTCCTCCTGCTGGCGGGCCGGTGCCAGTTTCTACTAAGGCTCTATACTGTATATTGAAAAAAATATTGTAATTTGGCATATAAGGTGCAGGGCTCACTACAGAATCCTCCAACCCCTGGGAATGAAAAATTTTCCAAAAATCTGCAGCTGGTCACTTTACTCTCCCCCTAGGTGAAAGGTGCATAATTCATAATGACAAAGTTACACAGCTCACACAGTATAATAACAGTATTGTACAACCAGCTTTATATTAGGAAAAAGGGAAAAATCTGATCACTGAAGGAAAATAGTGCTGGAAGGAATAATTACCCCTGAAGTTATTAAAATAAAGTGATCACTTTTCTCAACATGTTTTGACGTATTGCACAATACAATGTACGAGTGACAGTCATCTCAGCAAGTGATCCAAGCCTACTACTGCTCCTGCTGTGATTTACAGAGATATTTATGTGATTTACTAGAAAATTAAACTTATCGGGGGAGGTTTATCTGAAGTGTTGGTGGTAAAACTGGAAACCAATCAGCTCAGCTTTAATTTTATAAACAGCTGTGGGGAGGTGAAAGCTGAGCTGTGATTGGTTTCCATGGGCAACTTTGCAATTTTGCTCACAGACACCTTGGATGAGTACTTTATTATAATCTGTAAGGAATTTCCATTAGCGATTTAAACAAATATAGATGATTGATAGGTTAGTTCTCTGACATGACAACTTAGTGATGAAACCCACTGCAAATCAACCCCACAGATACTGGAAGCAAGAATAAATGATAATGTTTCATAAAAAAGCAATAAAAGCTTTTATGTTAGGAATATAACATTGAACATTGAAATAGACCTATAGATGCATGTCTGCTTATACACAATTCTATTTATTACTGTCAAGACCCTGCCTACTTGTCCACACTGCTCTAACCGTCATTACTCTGGATATGTGCCCACAACAGATAACAGGCAGCTAGACAAAAACTAGGTCAGGCTAATAGGCTAAAAACCAAGGTGACGGTGAGGTACATAATAGTGAGGCAAATAGAAAGGTCCAAGCAACCAAGAAACCAAATCACAATAGAGAATGTAAAGCTAAAAGAAACAGTAGACTAGGATAATGAGAACTGAATGGAGTGAGGAGTGAGTATAATCAGAGGCCCGTCTGCCCGTCACTCCACAGCACCTGACGATCACCCAGCTCTAAGATGCAGAGCAAAACACCTGGGTGCTGTACAGCCATGAGAAGTTCAAACACCTGGTGTTCTGACAATAAAATGGCAAAGATTTGTTCGCTAATAATTTTACTTTAAGGGTGAAGTAGAAAGAAGAAGTAGTGTGAGTAGTGACCAAAACAGAATACCTCCTACAGAAACCAATTAGTATATGCTCCAACCATACTAAGGCTACATTAACACAGTGATGTGCCTGCCATACCGTAGCACAGCGGGCACATGTTGGGGCCTGGGAGAGGAGGAGGGGGTGAGTGCTGCTCACCCCCGCCCCCCTCCATAGTGATGTATGGCGCACATCGCCATATTACGGGGAAGCATGTCCTATCTTTTGCCCGGCTACGGATGCCATATATAAGTCCTCATACGGCAGTGTGAATGTAGCCTAAGTGTGATGCTTCAATCGGCATTTTTGGTCCGTAATAAAGCAAGTGTTTTCAGTCTGTTTAAAACGCATGCATTTTTGACCATTTAGTTTGCGTTTGGATGTTTTGAACCTGTTTATCTTCATTTCTAGAAGTATAGGCATCTATGACACAGATTAAAACCAGCCAAACATGGTAAACATTCCAAAATGCATGCTTTAACCCCCTAGGCGCACCAGGACGTTATAGTACGTCCCCGCGGCTAGATGCTAAGTGCATGGGGGCGTGCTATAACGCCCTGCTTCTGGCACCGGCTCACGAACGGAGCCGGCACCAGACAGTTTACACTGCTCTACAATGAATAAGTATTGTAGAGCAGTGTATTGAACTTGAATCAGCGATCAGAGCACCGCTGGTTCAAGTTCAAGTAAGTATAAGTAAAAAAAAGTGAAAAACACTAAAGTTAACACATTAGAATAAATAAAAAATAAATACATTAAAATATTACACGTACGCCGAAGAGTGTGAAGGAGTTAATATTCTACACTCCCCACACACACTTAATTATTTATGTTGTCCCTCCAGGAATTATTTAGTTAATATTCGGCTGCCCCTCAAATAATTAGTTAATATGCTGCTATCCCCCCAAATAATTAGTTAATATGCTGCTTCCCTCCAAAAGAAATAGTTAATATGCTGCTTCCCCCCAAATAATTAGTTAATATGCTGCTGCCCCCCAATTGATTAGTTGATATGCTGCTGCCCCCCACAATTAACTGTTTAATATTCAGAACACCCCCAATTCATTATTTTAAATATTTTGGGCACAGCTGACAGCCCGTGCTAACACCTGTGATCGGAGCCGGCTCTGATCGCGGGTGTTAACCCCTTACACGCTGCGGTCAAGCATGGATCGGTTATGGATCAAGTTATGGATCGGATCCCCCATGCCGCTTACCGGGGGATCCAATCTGCTTCTGGGCAGCTCCGAGGACTGCCAAGTGCCCGGGAGCTGCCCGATCTCCTTTGCAGTCAGACCCCTTCCGGGTCTGACTGTAAAGTGTCTGAGCATGAGCCTTCATGTTCTACAATAAAATAGTATTGTAGAGCAGTGTATTGAACTTGAACCAGTGATCAGAGTATCACTGGTTCAAGTTCAAGTAAGTATAAGTAAAAAAAAGTGAAAAACACTAAAGTTAACACATTAGAATTAAAAAAAAATAAATACATTAAAATATAAGCCCCTAAAATGTCACTTTCCCATAAAAACACTTAATAAAGTATAAAAAACATGAAAACACAAAAAAACTTGCATATTTGGTATTGCCGCATCCTTAACAATCTGTATAATAAAACAGGCAAAAGAAATAAGCCCCTATAGGTCCACATTAAAAAAAGAAAAAAATTATAGCCTGTACAATGTGACATAGCAAATCTGATCTGGATGGCGCCTCCTTCCCTTCTAAGCCCGGCCGTGCGCCCATACAGCAGGTTACCACCACATATGGGGTATTGGTGTACTCGGGAGAGATTGGGTATCAAACTTTGTGGAGCCTCTTTCATTTCATCCATTGTAAATGTTTAATTTTCCACCCAAAATGAGTGTATTGTCAAAAAATATTACAATTTGCAGACTGCACCTCCATTTTGTTTTAACCCCTATAAAACACCTAAAGGGTTAACAAACTTCTTAAAAGTGGTTTTTCATACGTTGAGGGGTGCAGTTTCCACAATGAGGTATTTTACAAGTCTCGCTATTATTTAGGCCTCTCAGTGTCAATTAGAATTTGAGCAGGTCCAGCTAAATACGGGTTTGGTGATTTTACAAAAAATGTGAAAAATGGCACCTAAATTCTGAACCTCATAACATTCTAGTAAAATATGTGGAATCTGAAAAACCCATGCCAACATAAAGCAGACATTTGGGAAATGTAAGTTATGAATTTATTTGGGTGCTATGACTATCTGCATCAAAAGTAGAGAATTTAGAACGTTGAAAATAAAGATTTTTTCCAAATTTTGTTTTTTTTTTCATAACTAAACGCAAAAGATTTCATCCAAATTTTTAAACTAATTTGAAGTACAATCTCAAAATCCCCTGGATATCTCATAGCGTTCCAAAGCTATAACCACTTATAGTGACACAGGGCAGCTTTGAAAAATGGGGCCTCATCCTTAAGGCCAAAAGAGGCCGAGTCCCGTAGGGGTTAAAACAGTCCAAAAACGCAACGTGTGACATCACCCTAAGTATAATAGATCAATAATTTCCTAACATTTTCTTATTATGTCTTGTTTTACTGGAATAAAATGGAAATGTGAGATGTGTAAAAGTGATATGTTTAAAAACTTTAAGAAACAACATTTTTGCCAGATTTGGTAAAGTCCATTAAGTGTTTGTGTATCACTGATCCTGACATATTTATAAGATTAGAAGGCACTGAAACCTATGACTTTATATATTTCACTTGTTAAAAAAAATTCCTTCACGCAAATATACAGTGAATAAAAATGTACTGTCCGACATTGTGCCTGTAAGCAAAGAATTATCAATACGCCACTAGGGGGAGATGTAACGATGCATTTTACACAAAATGAAGAAGCAGCTACTGAATCACAGAAGACGGGTGTTTGAGGAAAGAGCATTTCTCATTTGTAAGCCATGTGTAAATATGTTGTACAGTAGTTGCATTTGACAGAAGCTTAACACCTTCTCAGTATTCCAGCCATTCTCACTGTTGTATTGGTACAGCGGCGCATGGGTGTACCGCGAATCCGTGAGAATGGATCCGAGGGAGCAACCAGTGACAGACCACCCCCCTCCCCATCTTTAGGGCCCCGCATATCGTCTTCTTCAGCTCTTCTTTCGCATCCTCCAATACATCTTGGTGGGAGGGACAACTGAAGAGGAGCTATGGGAAGCGGAAGACAGAAACACACCGGAAGCGTATGGGAACGCTGTGTGAGACAGGAGACACGGAAGGCGCTACGCTGGAAAATGCGGCATGGGGAAGACGATGGAATGGAGCGTTGAAACGCTGCATGGCAATCACTTCAACAGGAACCACTCGGGGAAGCAGGGGGTGGAACACTTGGAGAAGTCATTAGAATGCTGAAGATCCGGCCAGGAAGGAAGGGAGGTGCTGCGATTATAAAGGATGAGCAGGATAGCAGTGCCCATCAGGAGGACGTCGGCCCTTTAAATCTGAGGAAGTTGGATGACCTAAGCAGCTGGAGAGCGCGCGGCCTGGAAGGCAAGAGGCGTGCGGACTACACACCAGGTCCCGAAGCACTAGCCAGGAGCCAGAGAGGTAAGTCTGGGAGCGAGGGGGACGGGGGGACAGGCATACAGCTGGAGCCGGGTGTACCCCACGACCGCAGACATTGGACCATATAGAAAGACTGGACATGTGAAGGAAGTGTCCAGAAGGAGGCTTCCACTCCAATAATCGATAGGAAATTCTCTATTTCATAGCCTATAATCTTACTCGCCTTTTCATTAGTATTCATTAGTATAGTTATTGATGAGTATAAGCCCCTAGGGTGGGAATGACATTGGGCCTAAGCTCCACCACTATTTAGCTCGCATGCCCCCGTATATAGCGTAGATACAGAATAGGATAAGAGAGGGATAAAGGGTGCGCTTGAAAACTAGAGAGAAGCGAACATACTCGTCCAGCTTGATGGCCGTCGAGCATTAGGTGTACTGTAAATGCGCGTTGCTCGGACAGTATTTCGCCCGCTCGAGGAAAAATGGCAGCGCCCGCGTTTTGCTTCTGGCGGCCAGAAACAGAGCCAATCAAAAGCCAGGGGAGACCTCTGCACTCCAACAGCATGACGTGGGACCCCTTACACGTAGACTAGCAGTGGTATGGTTGCTGGCCAGATTTCAGGTTGACCCGGAGATTAGACTAGCGCTGCCCGCGCTGCTGGATCATTCTCTGTCTGGATGCGCTAGGAGAGAAGCTGATTGCTGGTCAGGAAAGAGTTAGGGTGTTCTATTAGCTTACTGGTTAGGCGGAGTTGATTCTAAAAGACACCATACAACCGCCTCTTCTTAGGGCTACAATAACGTTATAATTTGTTTTTTTTTTTTATTGCCAGCTAGTACCATATTGTGAGGGAATTAGCAGGGGGGACTTGCTACGTTGTGTTTAGCTCTTAGTGACACACATATCCACCTCAAACACCAAAGGGGAAAATTTAATAGGGTTTTGAGTAGAATTAGGCACAGTCTGCCAAGTTTCTTTTTATTTACGGTTATTGTTTTAATAACTCAGTTGTCATTCATTCTGGGCATAGTAGTGTGCTGTAATAATTGGGCTAGAAAAATAGACATAGGAGAATACAAACGGGCTGCTTTTATTACGCCTAAGTAGCGTGATATAATTTGTTTTCTGGTTGATTTGCTGGTGGCTTGTACTGCTGCAGTGCATCTCCTAGTAAAATTGTGAGCAATTTGGAGCAGAAATTGCGAACCACTGTGTTCTTAGTGACGAACATATCCATCGCAAAAAGACCGAAGGGGGAAAAATTTATAGGGGCCCGGGGTTGTATTTCAATTGGCACAGTCTGCATTTCCTTTTTTTATTGTACATTTATTTTTTTCAAACCTTCAGCGTATTCATCTGGCATAGTAGGTGCGTAATACTGGCTAGAAATAGCCATAGGAAAGAATTGTACAAAGGCTTAATTACTGCCTACAGTAGAGTTATATATATTTGATTTCTGGTTGATCTGTGGTGCTGTAGTTGTGGAAGTGCTCTACTAGTAAGTGTGAGAATTTGGGAGTCCGGAATTGCGACACACTGTGTTTTAGTTGAAGCAATATCCATCGCCAAAGACCGAAGTGGGAAATTATTAGGGCCGGGGTTGTATTCAATTAGGCACCAGTTCTTGCATTCCTTTTTTATTTTACGTAGGTTTGTTCATAACTCAGCGTCATTCTCATTCTGGCCCTAGCAGTGTGCTTTCATACTTGGCTATAAAATAGCATAGCAATAGGATAGCATCGTTTGGTTTTAAAAACTAAAAAAACCACAAAAAAAAAAAAAAAAAAAAAAAAATAAAAGTTAAAAAAAAATTCAAGTTTAACTCCATTTTCAAAAACTGTTTTACACCGAGGACTAGGGGTAGAGGACGAGGGCGGGGAACGTGGGAGTCCAACTAATGCAGGGGTCAGAGGGCCTGGTCGGGCGGGGTGGGAGATGAGCAACCACTGCTTATGAGGGAGCAGGGGAACGCCGCAGCGCAGCTACACGCACCAGGTTCAGTCTGAAGGTTACTGGGAATCGTGGTAGAGCACTGTTGAGGCCAGGCCCGCAGAACAGTGCGAACAGGTGATGTCGTGGATTGCCGACAAAAGTCTTCGAAGCAAGTGTCCACCAGTAGTCTTCCACGGCAGTCCACCCATGTCACCGAAATCGGGCACTCATCCACGCTTCCCTGCACCTCAGCCACGCCCCCCAGTCGCCCCTCGCCAGCAAAATTTGCCATTGAACGGCATACTTGAGGAATGTTTTCTGGACCATCTCCCACAGTCACAACAACACTGCACAGTTCTGCTGAGCAATTGTTTCCATGCACAGGTTTTCACCAGTAGAAGTCTGTGGGTGATTGACCTGTTGACGTTAACTGGAAGAAGTGTGTAAGAGGGGTCAGACGATGAGGAGACACGTTGTCAGACAGGGGGAAGTGTTGTCAGGGCAGGAAGTCCGAGGGGGGAGCAGACTGAGGGATCGGAGGAATGATGAGGAGAAGACCAAGAGCTGGGTTGATGAGGCCGGGTGAAACAAGTGCTTCTGAGACGGAGGAAGAGTCCTCGACCAGAAAAGGTTGGGAAGACCCGGCACATGGTTGGGGCCAGACGGAGAGCGAGGGCCAGAGTGGTGCATCAGCGCCAATGTGTCAACTAGTGAAGCTTTCCGTGGCAAGGCCGCCTGCGGCGGAGGGCAGATTGTCAGAAGTCTGGAGGTTCTTTAAGGAAAACCGGATGGACAGAGGACTGTGGTGTGCCCACATTTTGCCAAACCAGGATCAGCCAGGGTTCCACTAAGCTTAACTACCACCAGTATGCGCAGGGCATATATGCTAAAACCCCACTCAGTGGCAACAAGCCGCGTTCACCTCCGGCGTGCACACCACTGCTCCTTCCCCTGTGTCCAGCTGATAGTTCAGCCCCCTGCCCAGGACCCCCACAAAAACCCCATCGTTTCGCCTCCCCGAATCCTCCCACAGAATCCAACAAGCGTTTCAGCTCTTCCATTTACCCAGACGCTGGCGCGGAAAGCAATATAGTGAAACAACGCCAGCCCAAGCCATTAATGTGCACATCTCCAGATTGCTGAGCATGAGATGCTGCCCTATAGGATAGTAGAGACGAGGCCTTGCGCAGGCCTCATGGCGGCGGGGCCCCCGCCCCTCGGTATTCGGTCCCAGCCGCACTTACTTTTTCCGATGGTGCCGTCCCAGGCCCTGCACCAGCACGTGTTCAGACAACATAATCCGTGCCATGACAACGCCAGGTTCTTGACAAGCGTCACCTGACCACGGACAAGTGGACGGTGCTTGCCGGGCAGGGCACGATATATCTCTGACGGCACATTGGGTTACTTGGTGGAGGCTGGGAACGAGTGTGACCCTGCGGATGTTATATACTGACCGACGCCGAGGATGCGGGCCTACCTCGGGTCCAGGTGTTTGTTTGCAGGCCTTACCTATGCCTCCTCCTCCTCCTACCCCTCCTCCACCTCCTACTCCCGAACGACCATCCGTGGGCATGGCGACATCATCGGTAGCTCTAGGGCACAGCAGCAGTGCAGCGCTAAGCGACAGCAGGAGGTGCTCAAAAATGCTGAGGCCTAGGCGAAAAGGACACCGCCCAAGAACTATTACAGGGCATCACGGCGCAGACTGATCTGTGGCGGCACCGCTGAACTGAGCCAGGCATGGTTGTGTGTGGGACAACGGCAGTAACCTGGTGGCGGCTCTGCAATCGGCGACTTGAACATGTTGCATTGCATGGCCATGTGTTTTAAATCTTGAAGTTTCAGCGTTTCTCAAGACATTACCCCAATCTATTGATTGTCACGAAGGATTCCCTCCGGTGCGCCGCATCTGTGCGCATTAAGGAAGTCCAGCACAGATGGCTGCCACTCTCAGGGACAGCGCAGCCGCCGCCTCCAATGCACGCTCACCGATTGTTGTGCGCGTGCCACGAGGTGGGAATTCAACAACTGACCATTGTTATCCAGAGTTTACAGCAGCGCCGAGAGGATGAGCGAGGTGACGCAGATGTCAAATTCCACCAGAATGGTAGTCAGGTCAGTCAGCTTCCTCAAGGTACAATGAGGAGTGGGACGTGGAGTTGATATTCTGTCAGTGTGAGTAACTTTGAGGGAGTCAACACAGATGGTAGTGGGATTGCAGCCTCATCAGCCTCCCCATCCCGTGCTTGGGGCCTGTGAAAAAAACTCTCTGGGTCAGCATGAAGTCGGAAACGCTTTGCGCTCGCACAAGAGACGGGGAAGAAGATTCCCTGTTGATAGCCAAAGCACCCTTAGGCTGTTTCTCAGCGCCTATCGGCGGAGGTTGGGAGGTGGAGGAGGAAGGAGGAGGAGAATGTTGGCGAGGACAAAAGAGGGGACCATTGTGAGTCCTTCAATGTTGAGGGGTATTGGGCAGAAGAGAGGACTTGGAGAGTTGGAGGAGGAGGGGAAATGGACAGTCAGGCCAGTGAGGGGACGCGAAAGTTTACGCGTGGTACTCGGCGCATATGGCAGATGTAATGCTAGGCTCTGCCTATCCCGTGACCACGCGTTCAAAGAATTTATTCCAAAGGCACCGATATAGTACTGGGGTTCACTCTCCTGGACCCACGGTACAAGCAAAATCTTTCCACTCTCATCCCTGGAGAGGAAAGAGTGTGAGATGCATATATACCAGCAGGCCCTGGGTGCACAAGCTGAAAACAGTATTCCCTTCTGACAGCGATACGGCACGAGTTGCGTAGTCTGCGGGACAAGAGCGAGGGAGAGTAGCGAGCAGGCAGGTGTTCCAGCACTGGCAAGGGTACGCTTTACAAAGGCTTTGCCAGCTTTAGGTCAACCCAGCAGGGGACACTGTCACCGGTCCCCAGGTCTACGCAGAGTGGCTGATATGACAGAAAGATGGTGAGGGAAGACGTAGCTGACCATACCCATAGTTCCTAAATGATCACACAGCCTCTACAAATACTGGGTTTCTTTCAAAAGCTGCCATTGGTGGCACGAAATGGCGCTCTACGCCTGGAGGTCTTGCCTTGCACTGACGGTCTAGCGTCTTGTCGAGGGGTTTGGTTTTCAGTGAGCTGGTTCGGCATCATCACCGATAGCGTACACGCCTGTCGATGACAGCGCTGACAGGCATGACGCTTATCAAGATGAATAAAGCATGGATAATTTCTCCTAATTTCCAATCTCCAGAAGGGAAGGAAGCTTAAACCTGAATAATTTTCCACTCCTCCTCCTCCCATTTTTCCTCCGTCTCCCTGCTCTTTGTATAGTAAAGCAGAGGGAAACTGGTATTTTGACAGGGCCCACTGGGCTTCTACCTATAGTTACTTTATGCAATTAATTTTTCTGGAGGTCCACCGACCGGGTCCATCTCTGTTTTTTTTAAACCAATTTTTGGACTGCAAATACAGGCACTCAATCTTATTCCAGTTTTACTGGGGGGCACCTACCTGACTCCTCTGGTTTGAAAACTTTTTTGGACTGACCATTACAGGCACTCAATCTCTTCCATTTTTCTGAGGGCCACCTACCTGTCCTTGGTTTGAAAACTTTTTGGGACTGCCCAATACAGGCATCAATCTATTCCAATTTTTCTGGAGGGCCACCTACCTGTCCTCTGGGATTTGAAAAACTTTTTGGACTGCCCAGTACAGGCATATCAAATTGAATTGTCTCCATAGCCAGCCTCCACACGGTGTCTCATTGCTACCTCCAAAAGTAGGTTTATATAGCTGCCTTTACATCGTTCCTTTTTCAAAACAGGGGGTGTTGTGTCATGGCCGAAAATTGGGTTGTTTTCATGGATGCCACATACAAAGTTGTTAACCTTCGTCGCCACCCTGCTGTGTATCCACAAAATACATGGCAACTTTACATTAGGGATATTATATTCAGCGCTTCTTGCGCATCTGTTGTACATTCCCTCTCACCAGCAATCCTAAACAATTATGAAGACGTACTACACACTTGATCTGTATACAAAAGGTTTAGGAAGTGCTGTTTTGGGGAGTACGCCTAGAAGAGACAGGGCTTGGATTGGCGAAAGCATCGCCTGGCAGCGGGAGCGCCAGCTCCAGGCGCATCATGCGCTTCTTGCGCATCTGTTAATTTCCCCTAACCCGCCATATCCTAAACCTTAAAGAACGCTACTACACTTGATCTTATACAAAAGTTTCTTAGAAGTGCTGTTGGGAGTAGCCTAGAGACAGGGGCTTGGATTGGCGGCGAAAGCTGCGCGGCAGCGGAGCGCCAGCTCATGCACATCATGCGTTCTTGCGCAATCTGTTTTACATTCCCCTCACCCGCCCATATCCCAAACTTATAAGACGCTTACTACGCTTGCTTATAACTTATTGAAGCTGGAAAAGGTTCTTACCAAAAAAGCGGGGGGGGGGGGGTTGGGAGGCCTAGAGACAGGGGCTTGGGAATTGGCGAAAGCTGCCGGCAGCGGGAGCGGCCAGCTCATGCCAAGGTCAAGATAACATCTAGTTTAGTTTAACTGCAGGCCCTTTAATCTACAATAGTTCACTGCCCAATACATGGTCACCTTATCAAACGAGCTGTGTACAGCAGGAATTTGGAGTGTTTATGGCTTCATTTGTTAACTTGTCGCCCACCCTGCGGTAATCCACAATAAATACTGGCAAACTTTTATCATGGGGTACACGAATATTGGAGCGCTTCTTGCTCAACCTACTTTGGTTCTACTCTGCCAACCATGGTTGAAGCCTGAGTCCATTTTATGCGGTTATGTGCCCTGGACAACTCATCTAGCCTGCCGCTGCTGCCGCTGCCGCTTGGCCTCTTGCATGCCATCCCTATTAGTGCAGGGGTGCAATTATTGGATGTTTTAGATGCTATCTTAGCCTCATCGCGTCACTCTGTACTCAGGGCCATGCTGTTGACCATAATTTTGGCCATTTAATGGTGCGATACGACAGAAGCCTAGAGGCAATCACATGCATGCTTGCCCGCGCTGTTCCTGTCCATTTCGGTGTGTGTTTCCATATCTTTCTGAGGTTCCAGGTGATTGGCGCAAAGCTCCCTGTGCAGAGCCTTGGTCCCCATGAAAACATGCTCGAGTCTCCATTGACGTTCAATGGGCTCGTTATCGAAACGGCACTCGAGCATCGGGAAAAAAGTTCGTCTCGAATAACGAGTACCGAGCATTTTAGTGCTCGCTATCTCTACTTGTAACCAAAGTAGTTGTGAGAAATCTATCAGTGCATACAAGCGCACTCATTGAGCCCTCTCTTTTCCTATTCTGTATTACTTCATTTACGGTGCCTTGGTTACTGGCCCCTTTGGAGCAGCTAGGGGCTGCTGCAGTTAACCAATTAAAGATTTGTACAATCGGTCTAAGGAAATTGTTGCCGAAAGTTGGTTATTCTAATAGGGGTCATTCCAACTTCATGTGGCAGAGGAGGAAGAAGCAGCTCCTATCAATACGCTGTCGGGGAGGGAGTCAGGGGACAAGAAAGAGAGAGAGCAGCAAGTGGGGGAAGTTAATTTTGTATCTCTGCCAGTTTTGTTGGACTTCCCTGACCCAAACGTCACTTTGGGGACATGGGGGGAGAGTGGGGCAGTACAGGGTAGGAAAACTAGAATGCTATTATCACCAAATTCACAATAAACGGGACGCTAGTTTCTCTCCGCGGGGAGAAGAGTAGCGTCCCGTTATGTGAATTTGTGATATGCGCCATTGTTATGGATTTTGGGAGTTATAATGAACTGGAAAAATTTTAACCTTGGTGGAACGTTACCACACCATCTGCCTGCATATGTCTTTCAGTTAATAATAATAAAGGAGGAGAATTGAGAGTGCGGATGGTGTAGTTGAATGGTGAACATATTTCAGCAGGAGGAAATTGAAGATTGGTGATGTTCATCGAAGTTTAGAAATCTTGGAGCTCGCGGTCATAGTGAAAATATTTTTCTCTAATCTGTGTGACTTTTTCAAAGACTGTGGGACCGGTCTTATACCGTGAGTAGCTCCTTAAAGGGCAAAAAATGCTGGCCACCAAAAAACTGAGCTTTCAGAAACTGTTAGGCCTCCTGCAACACAATGCGGCGTATTCACTACGGGTACCGCAGATCACACTTCGTTGCTTTTGAAATTTTCGGGATTTGCGCCGCGTTGAGGATTGTGGCGCGATCGGTATTGGCGCAATCGCACTAACTTCATTGCAACAGAAATCGGGGGTGGAGCGCAGGATTTAAGATTCAAAATGTGGTCACAAGCCAAGCTCTACATGCACCAGGAAGAGAAGAAGGTGAACTCCAGCTGGAATGAGCGGGGAAGAAGCAACAGATGCAGAGAAAATCGGGGCGCACTGATCTTGTGATTCGCGGAGCAGAGTTATTTCGTCGAAACACGCAACAGAAGGACACTCAGACAGGACACCAGGTAAGTAAATGTGCCCCAATGTTTTTTTTTTATCTACGGCCAAAAAAAAAAATGGCTCAATGGCCGTTTCAACTTATTTCTCCCTTTGTCTCTGCCGCGGGCTATGATTGTCAGCCCGTGTGAATTCCTTGTGTCATCCGTTTTTTGCAGGCCGCATTAAAAAAGGGAGGTTGTTACCTAGAAACCCACCTCAAATTTGGTTCATCCAATGTGTCCACAGCCCCCTAGGACTTCTATGAGCTGCAAACCACGGCCAGGAGGAAACCCGGCTCATGAGTTTTACCTTGTAAAGCAACTAGGCTGAGAAAAGGGTCTAAGGGAATCCTCAGCTGTGTTACGAGCCCATAGAAATACATGAAAGCTGTCAGACAACACCAGAAACCGCAGCCATATCACCTGAGAAAACAACGATCAGGTCTTACACATGGCAGGGTACTTGCAGCTCACCACTGTGTGACCTTACTGCTGGCTGAGGGTGGGGGAAGTGACAAGGGAGCAGGGGGAGGGAGACAATGGGGGTCATTTACTAAGGGCCCAATTCGCGTTTTCCCGATTGTGTTACCTCGAATATTTCCGATTTGCGCGATTGTACTGAATTGCCCCAGGTTTTGGCGACGCGATCGGAATTTGGCGGCTTCGGCCGCGGTATGCACGCAACGGAAATTGGGGGTGTGGCCGAACAAATAAACCCGACGTATTCGGAAAAATCGACGCATTTAAAAAAAAAATTGTGTGTCCGCGAAAAATTTTTCACTTCAACCTCATCACTGGATTAGGACGGTGTATTTGGAGGCCATTCCAGCGGCACTTGCGCGCAAGAGCGCCACCTGGTGGGAGAGGCGGAGGAATGCTTTGATGAATCCGGACGGACCCGAATCCAGTGCAGAGAACGCGCCGCTGGGATCGCGAACGGGATCCGGGTAAGTAAAATCTGCCCCAATGTAACATCCTATGATGCCAGAGAGATGGTAAGGATCTAATAATCATTGATCAACGTACATAGCCGCTTAGCAATAATTTAAAATGTTGATTTTAGGAAGATACCAGTTGTGTTTATTTATTAATTTAATTGTGTTCTGGAGGTGTCTAGGCTTTCCATCAAATACAAGCTGACCTGGGAAGCCTTCATCAGGCTGTCTTCTACTTATAACGAACCATGGATGGGGGTTGTTGGCGTGATGATGAGGACGATAACAAAATGTGAGAAGCCCCTTTCATCAACCTCACTCCATGGTTAACATCTTTAATTTGATATGAAGAACACAGATGAAAGATATACAACGTCGGCCATCTCTGACGGTTTTGTCTTTGCAGAACAAAACTAGCCTGTGGTCCATGGGGGAACAAGCTCTCACCAAAAGTCAAAACCATACACAAATATTTATTGCAAATGTTATTAAATAAATAATTTGCATATCAAATTACCTAATAATGGTTTTTAATTATTTTTAAAATTTGTACTTGTTTTAGTGTTTCTTTTCACAGGTTAACGACATCGGATTAAATTGGGCTTCATCTCTGTGACCTTAATGTCATTACTTCGCCACTAAGGTCCCTGGATGGATGGATTGTTTTAGCTTTTAATTTTAAAACAGTAGGCCATTGGCTGGAATGGCTTGTTAGGAAAGAGCATGGGGGATGATGCCGGCTGTGCACAGCTATCATTATGGACACATTTAATCTGTCTGGGACCCAATACAAAACAAAAAAAAAAAAAACATCGCAACGGTTAAAGTCATTTATGAGCAATATAAACACTCTGTATTGTAAAATATGGTGTCTCAATAGATTGATTATTATGCTGGGAAGAAAACAAAACATGGTAAAATACATAAGATACATTTCGATAAATATGCAGTGCTCATCTCTACTGAAAACTAAATTACGCACAGTATCATATTTATATTGAGAAAATTACAGTCAATTTATTTCTAGATTTATTTTTTTTGCAGGGGTGAGAAACTATTTATTAATGTATATATCCAACTGTGCGAATTACCAATATTCACTTGCGATTCCAAACCATAGATCTTGGAGTTATTTATCAATATCGGGCGGTGGCTGCACAGCAGTATGTGTAGCCAGGCCTTATCTGGTTTACAATTAAATGCAACCAGTGACTTTTATGTGGTGGCACAGAAGCCTGATAGATACCCCCTTTAGCGCAGGGTCTAATTGTAGCAGCAGTGACAGGCCATGAGATCAGGACCGTTATACAGACGGCCTGCATGGGATAGTGGGTTAGGCGTTGGCTTGTTAGATGCGAACTTTGAGTGAATTTGTGAATATTTGTAATTTTATAAATATGAATAAAATATTGAACTAAAAGAAAAAGTGCAGTTTCCCACAAAAAGCACAAGCCACCCACTCGAAGGAAATTGAAATAGTACTTGTAAAATTATTTAAGCACCGGTCCAAAGTTGGAGGGTTTTTTTTATCCATCCTGAAAGATGCCTTTAATAAATATAATACATCCTTCACAAAACAATCATGGATTAAGTCAAAGCATAAAAATAGAAAAAAAAATTATGATGACTTTCTTAATTCTCGTTCAAAAAAAATTATGCGAGCAAATTCTGGTTGTAAACATAAAAAAGGTATTCCCAGGAATTCAAAATTCTTAAATATATATCATGATCGCAAATTGACACATTGCTCTAATTCAATGATGTAACAAAAATACGAATTTCATGATATAATTCTGACCTGTTTCTTCAGTCCTGATGTGTATATTTTGGTCTTCTCCTTAGATACGACCATAAAACTCAGTACTGACTATGGTCGGGCAGCAGTGGTGTAATTGAAAGTGAACGGGCCCCAGTGCAAAAGTTTCGGCCCCAGGGCCTCGATGACTAATTTATGTTAGGGTTATAGTACTAGTTTTCCTAATCCCCTTAAAGCACTGTACCCTGCAGGGTCTCTGGTCAACTTGCCTCGCACTATACATGTTGGAGCAAGCATAACCCGGATCAATCCAGGCCTGTATATCAGTTATTTCATGAACATGTATTCATTGTAATTACTCATTTTTTATCAGGTAACATGAGGCGGTCACTATGGTCAGAGGCCCAGTTGATGTCACTCCCCTGTGCCCCTCCCCTCTCTTTCCCCCTGCTCACGGCTGGTGGTTAATGTATCAGTACCTAGCATGGCTAGTGTCTGTGTGCGAATTCGCTGACAGCTGCCCATCCTCCTCAATATACAGGTGAGCAGCACACGAACTCAGCGTACAATGACATCCGGACTGTTTCTGCGTAACATGGGCTGCAGCACTGGAGCATGGCTCGCTACTTACTCTCCTAAAACCACACACAGGCTGCATCGGGCTAGGTGTGGCCACCAGTCACACCCAGGATAAGCTACATCATTTACAGCCTCAATCATCTAAGGCGGTCAGTACAAGCCACCCTGGGGGCCTCCTGTGGCTGGCCTCCCAATTCATGATGAGAGTGGACAGCTGGAAATATGCTAATGGTTTCATTGGAATTTACAGGTCATTGCATTACAGACTTTAGGGACCTCATTGATTAGGTTTACAGGCATGTAGAGGGACAATTGAAGGCGCATGGTTGGCACATGTCTCTAATGGAGTTTATGAACAATCTATTTAGTCTAGGGGGGTGATTCTTGCATGACGGGTGACCTAAGCATGAAAGCATGAATGTGCCACAATGGTACGCAGTAAGGCCCCTCACACTAGGAGTGTAGCGATTTGAATAGAATCACATGTAGCAACGCAAGCTTGCCGGGAACGCCGGCCGAAACGGGGGCGACCTGCACCGCGGGACGTGAATCCCCCCCCTCCAGCAGTCAGTCACTCCAGGCGGGTGCAGCGTTCGGGCTCGTCGTCATTGCGTTGACGAAGGGCAGCTGACGTTTCTGAAGTGAATGCACAACCTAGTAGTGAGCACACAGAAGGGGCACAGGTAAACTGATCTGGCGGCAGAGTAACAAAAGTGCTCCATAAAAACGAGTTGCGAATACAAGAAACAATTATCAAGGCTAGCACCATAAGTTCTAAAAATATATTATATCTAGTATTACCACCTATATATATATATACAAAACAGAAAGAAAACTGATACTGGTTTTAACGGAGAGCCGTTAATTAAAGCTTAAGATTGCTCTGCACACGTTAACTAGGTGGTCAGCCTACCCATACACACGACATACTCCATCCGTTTGAATGATTTCTCTAATTGCGATTTACCAAAAACCATTGTGGAAAATAAAGGTTAACTTTCATGTGTGCTCATTCCCCACAATGAGGGGAGGGGCAACAGGGGTGACATCACTGCCTCTGACCATGTGACCAGCCTCATTTACATGATAAAAAATAGATGATTTTACAATGAATAATGTATGAAATAACTAGATAAAGGCTGGGATGGATCCTTGTGAGCTGCTCCAACAGGTAGAGGTGACAGGGCAAGTGACAGAGACCTGATGACAGGTGTCCTTTAAAGGGGTATTAAGGAAAACTAGTACTATAAACCATACATTATAGTCGAGGGCCTGGCACAGACTTTGCACTGGGGCCCGTCAGCTTCAAGTTACACCACTGCTGCCCGACCATAGTCAGTACTGAGTTTATGGTCGTATCTAAGGAGAACCAAAATAGCATAATTTTTTTTACCAGAATTAAGAAAGTCATCATAATTTTTTTTTCTTATTTTTATGGCTTTGACTTAATCCATGATTGTTTTGTGAAGGATGTATTATATTTATTAAAGGCATCTTTCAGGGATGGATAAAAAAAACCCTCCAACTTTGACCGGTGCTTACATAATTTTACAGTACTTTTATTTTCCTTCGAGTGGGCTTGCTTTTTGTGGGAAGAACTGCACTTTTTCTTTTAGTTCAATATTTTATTACATATTATACAAATTACAAAGATGCACAAAAATTCACTCAAAAATGTCCATCTAACAAGCCAACGCCTAACCCACTATCCCATGCAGCCGTCTTAACTCCTGATCTCATGGCCTGTCACTGCTCTACATTAACTGCGCTAAAGGGGGTATCTATCAGGGCTTCTGTGCCACCACGATGAAAAGTCACTGGTTGCATTTAATTGTACACCAGATAAGGCCTGGCGTACACATAAATGCTGTGCAGCCACCCGCCGGATATGATAAATAACTCCCAAAGAGTCTATGTTGGATCGGCAAGTGAAATATGGTAATTGCACAGTTGGATATATACATTAATAAATAGTTTCTCACCCCTGCAAAAAAAATAAATCTAGAAATAAATTGACTGTATTTTCTCATATAAATAATGATACTGTGAGTAATTTTAGTTTTCAGTAGAGATGAGCACTGCATATTTATAGAATGTATCTTATGTATTTTACATGGTATTTTTTCCCAGCAATAATATCAATCTATGAGACACCTATTTTACAATACAGAGTGTTTATATTGCTCATAATGACTTTACCTTGCTGTTTTTTTTTTTGTTATTTTGGTCCCAGACAGATTAAATGTGTCCATAATGATAGCTGTGCACAGCCGGCATCATCCCCCATGCTCTTTCCTAACAAGCCATTCCAGCCAATGGGCTACTGTTTTTTCCGAATACGTCGGGTTTTCGTTCGGCCACACCCCCCAATTTCCGTTGCGTGCATACCGGCGCCGAAGCGCCAAATTCCGATCGCGTGCGCCAAAAACCTGGGGCAATTCAGGTACAATCGGCGCAAATCGGAAATATTCGGGTAACACATCGGGAAAACGCGAATTGGGCCCTTAGTAAATGACCCCCATTGTCTCCCCCCTGCTCCCTTGTCACTTCCCCCATCCCTCAGCCTGCAGTAATGTCACACAGTGTGAGCTGCAAAGTACTCCTGCCATGTGTAAGACCTGATCGTTGTTTTCTCAGGTGATATGGCTGCGGTTTCTGTGGTTGTCTGACAGCTTCATGTATTTCTATGGGCTCGTAACACAGCTGAGGATTCCTTAGACCCATTTCTCAGCCTAGTGCTTACAAGGAAAACTCAGAGCCGTGTTTCCTGGCCGTTTTTGCAGCTCATAGAAGTCTAGGGGGCTGTGGAACACATGGATGACACAATTTGAGGTGGGTTGCTAGGTAACAACCTCCCTTTTTTATGCGGCCTGCAAAAAACGGATGACACAAGGAATTCACACGGGCTGACAATGTAGCCACGCGGCAGAGACAAAGGGAGAAATAATGTTGAAACGGCCAATTGAGCCATTTTTTTTTTTGGCCGTAGATAAAAAAAAACATTGGGGCACATTTACTTACCTGGTCCTGTCGCGGTCCCTGCTGTGCGTTTTTCGACGAAAATGAACTCTGCCGCGAATCACTAAGATCGTGCGCCCGATTTCCTGCATCTGTTGCTTCCCCGCTCAGTCCCGCTGGAGTTCACCTTCTTCTTCCTGGTGCATGTAGAGCTTGGCTTGTGACACAATTTGAATCTTAAATCCTGCGCTCACCCCCGATTTCTGTTGCATGAAAGTTAGTGCGATTGCGCCAATATCCGATCGCGCCACAATCACAGCGGCGCAAATCCCGAAAATTTCAAAAAGCAGACGAAAGTGTGATCTGCGGGACCCTTAGTGAATAAGCCGCATTGTGTGCAGGAGGCCTAACAGTTTCTGAAGCTCAGTTGTTTGTGGTGCACAGTTTTGCCCCTTAAGGAGCTACTCACGGTATAAGACCGGTCCACACAGTCTTTGAAAAAGTCCACAAGATAGAGAAAAATATTTTCACTATGACCGGAGCTCCAAGATTTCTAAAACTTCGATGAACAGCACCAATCTTCAAGGAAACTGGTATTTTGACAGGGCCCACTGGGCTTCTACCTATAGTTACTTATGCCAATTAATTTTTCTGGAGGTCCACCGACCGGGGTCCCTTGTTTTTTAAACAATTTTTTGGACTGCAAATACAGGCACTCAATCGTTAGTCCAGTTTTATGGGGGGCCAACCTACCTGCTCCTCCTGGTTTGAAAACTTTTTTGGGACTGACACATACAGGCACTCAATCTCTTCCATTTTTCTGAGGGCCACCTACCTGCTCCTTGGTTTGAAAACTTTTTGGGACTGCCCAATACAGGCACTCAATCTATTCCATTTTTCTGGAGGGCCACCTACCTGTCTCTGCGTTGAAAACTTTTGTGGACTGCCACAGTACAGGCATATCAAATTGAATTGTCTCCATGCAGGCCTCCACAGTTGTTCTCATTGCTACCTCCAAAAGTAGTTTAATAGCTGCCTCATTAACATCGTTCCTTTTCAAACGAGGTGGTTGTTTGTGTCATGGCCGAAAATTTGGGTTGTTTTCATGGATGCCACATCAAAGTTGTTAACCTTGTCGCCACCCTGCTGTGTATCCACAAAATACACTGGCCAAACTTTACCATTACGGATATTATTTCAGCGACTTCTTGCGCATCTGTTTACATTCCCTCACCAGCCATTATCCTAAACTTATGAAAGAACGCTACTAAACTTGATCTGATACAAAAGGTCTTAGGAAGTGCTGTTTGGGGAGTAAGTCGCCTAGAAGAGACAGGGGCTTGGATTGGCGAAAGCTCGCCTGGCAGCGGGAGCGCCAGCTCCAGGCGCATGCATGCGCTTCTTGCGCATCTGTTTAATTCCCTAACCCGCCATATCCTAAACGTAAAGAACGCTACTACACTTGATCTTATACAAAGTTTCTTAGAAGTGCTGTTGGGGAGTAGCCTAGAGACAGGGGCTTGGAATTGGCGGAAAGCTGCCTGGCAGCGGAGCGCCAGCTCATGCAATCATGCGTTCTTGCGCAATCTGTTTACATCCCTCACCCGCCATATCCAAACTTATAAGACGCTACTACGCTTGATCTTATACAACGGTTACTTAGAAGTGCTGTGTGGGGAAAAGGTTTTTAACAACAAAACAAGCGGGGGGGGGGGGGGGGGGGGGGGGGCCTAGAGACAGGGGCTTGGATTGGCGAAAGCGCCGGCAGCGGAGCGCCAGCTCATGCCAAGGTCCAACGAACATCGTTTAACTGCAGCACCTTTAATCTACTAATAGTTCACTGCCTCAATACATGGTCCCTTATCAAACGAGTGGGTAAGGCGAATTTGATTGTTTTATGGCTATCCTTGTTAACTTGTCGCCACCCCGGCTGTGTTATCCACAAAATACTGGCAACTTTTATCATGTACCGTATTATTGGAGCGCTTCTTGCTTCACCTACCTTTGGTTCCTACTCTGCCACCCATTGGTTGAAGCCTGAGTCCATTTAGCGGTATGTGCCGTGACATCTCTAGCCTGCCGCTGCTGCCGCTGCGCTGCCTTCTGCATGCCAGTCCCTATAGGCAGGGGTCATTAGATGGACTGTTTTAAGATGCATTAGCATCATTCGGGTCACTCTGTCATGGCCATGCTGTTGCCCTATTTGGCATAATGGTTCGATACGACAGATCCGAGGCATCATGCATGCTGCCCGCGTGTTTCCTGTCCATTTCTCCGTGGTGTTTCATCCTTTTCTGAGGTTCCCAGTGTTTGCCAAGCTGTTCCCTGTGCGACCTTGGTCCCCTTGAAAATGCTCGAGTCTCCCATGAGTTCAATGGCTCGTTACTCGAAACGAGCACTCGAGCATACGGAAAAAAAGTTCGTCTCGAATAACGAGTACCGAGCTTTTAGTGCTCGCTTCTCTACTTGATAACCAGTAGTTGGTGAGAATCCTTCAGTGCATACAGCGCACTCTTGTAGCCCTCGTCTTTTCCTTTCTGTTACTCATTTTACGGGTGCCTTGGTTACTGGCCCCTTTGGAGAGCTAGGGCTGCTGCAGTAACCAATTAAAATTTGTACACATCGGTCCTAAGGAAATTATTGCCGAAGTGGGATGTATTTACAAATAGGGGTGTCCTCTTCCACATTCATGTGCAGGGAGGAAGAGCAGCTCCTCTCACATACAGCTGTGGAGGAGGGAGTCAGAGGGACAAGAAAGAGAGAAGAAGCAGGAAGTGGGGGAGATAATTTTGTATTCTCTGCCAGTTTTTTGGCTTCCCTGACCCACAAGTCACCTTTGGGGACACGTGGGGGGAGAGGGTGGCACAGTAGGAATGGAAAACTAATAATGCTCTATCACAATTCACATACGGACGTAGCTTTCTCTCACGCGGTAGAGAAGACATCGTCCCGTTATGTGAATTTGTGATTGCTCATTTTATTGGATTTTGGAGTTATAATGAACTGGAATAAATTTTAACCTTGTTGAAACGTACCACACCACTGCCTGCCATATTGTCTCTCCAGTTATAATCTAATAAAGGAGGAAATGAGAGTGCGATGGTGCCTAGTCATGAATGGTGACATACTTCAGGCAGGAGGAAATAATACTCGTCCGAGCAACGAGCAGTTACGAGTACACTAATGCTCGATCGAGCATCAAGCTCGGACGAGTATGTTCGCTCATCTCTAGTTACAAGCGCACCCATTTAGCCCTCTCTTATCCTATTCTGTATACTAAGCTATATACTGGGGCAGGCGAGCTATATAGTGGGTGGAGGCTATGACCAATGCATTTCCCACCCTAGGCTTATACTCAAGTCAATACTAATACTAATGATACTAATGAAAAAGGCGAGTAAGATTATAGGCTATGAAATAGAGAATTTCCTATCGATTATTGAGTGGAATGCCTCCTTCTGACACTTTCACATGTCAGTCTTTCTATATGTCCATGTCGCGGATCGTGGGTACACCCGTGCTCCACTGTATGCCTGTCCCCGTCCCCCTGCCCAGACTTACCTCTCCTGGCTATGCTTCGGGACCTGGCGTGTAGGCCGCACGCCTCCTACCTTCCAGGCCGCACGCTCCCGCTGCTAGGGCGCACGCCAACTTCTCAGGATTTAAATGGCCAGTGTCCTCCTGATTGGCACTGGCTAATCCGGCTCATCCTTTATAATCCGGCACCTCCCTTCCTTCCTGGCCGGATCTTCAGCATTCTAATAGCACTTCCAAGGTTTCCACACCTTGCTTCCCACAGCGGTTCCTGTTGAAGTGATTGCCCATCAGCGTTTTCAGACGCTCCTGTCTTCCAGCATTTCCAGGCGCCTCCGTGTCTCCTGTCTCCAGCGTTCCCATACGCTTCTGGTGTGTCCTGTCTTCCAGCGTTCCCAGACTCCTCTTCAGGTGTCCCATCACCAAGATGTATTGGAGGAGGCGAAAGAAGAGGCTGAAGAAGAAGAGATGAGGGGCCCTAAAGAGGGGGGTACAGCGGCGCATGGGTTACCGCGAATCTGAGACATGGATCGAGGGAGCACCAGTGACAGAACCCACCCCCCATCACTAGGGGGCATGGGCTGGCTATATACTAGGGGGCATGGGCTGGCTATATACTAGGGGGCATGGGCTGGCTGTCTGCTTTTCTCATTTCTATGGTACTGGTGGAGATAGCCAAGCGCCGTAGTCGGCCATCTCCATCAATGCTATAGACAATGAACGGAGCGTCAGTGCACATGTCCGTCCTGCCGTTCCATTCATTTATGGTAGTACACACACCCGCTCTCGTGGTCCGTGACCCCCACTGAACAGCAAGTTATCCCCTATTGTGTGCTTAAAGGCCAGTCTTAAAATTCTTCCCTCCAGCGCCAGTATCTACAAAAAGGCTCCAACCTCTTAATAGATATGGATGCAAACTTTGCTATTCCTAACCTAGTACCAGGTCTGTTCTGGAAGAGTTTTCCTTACCTGTGCCCCACTCTCCACCCCAATGCACCAAAGGTGACGATTGGGTCAGGGAAGCCAAAAAACTGACATAGAAGACATAATGAATCTCCCCCACTTCCTGCTCTTCTCTCTTTCTTGTCCCTTGGCTCCCTCCTCCCCTCACCTCATTTTTGCAGCAGAAGCAGCTTATGTTAGAGGAGCTGCTTCCTCTGCACATGAAGTTGGAAGAGACCCCTGGGAGCCACTGACAACACTGTCCTGGTACACAGAGGCCGGAACTTGTGGGTGGGTCCTCATTAATGAGCAGTGGAAGCGGATTAACCTTACTTTACTGAGCTGTGCAGCAGTGTTTGCTTTGATTGCAGCGCTGCACGCACAGCACAGTTGACAATCATTCTGGGGGTCCACATTGATGCTGCTATTTAGCCTGCCAACCTCCTCCTGCTAACCAACGCCTAGCCAGGACATGGCTTAGGATGCTTTTTACCGACATCACTGGCCTGCATGATGCCGCCCCCATTGTCCACCAGGGGGCGCTGCCCGAGGTGAGAGAATGGACTGGCTACATACTGGGGTATGGGCTGGCTAGCTATATACTAGGAAAGAAGAAAGCAAAAAGCGACATCAGAAGAGGATGGCGCCTCGCGTGATAACGTAAGGACACGTGGGTACCGAATGTGGTGAGTATAGAGGGTGCTCACCTGGTGGCCACTTGTGCATATGCGGTATTAGTAATAATCCACTTCGGCAACAATTTCCTTTTAGACCGATGGGTACAAATATTTATGGTTACTGCAGCAGCTCCCTAGCTCTCCAAATAGCCAGTAACCAAAGGCACCGTAAAATGAAGTATACAGAATAGGAAAAGAGAGGGCTAAATGAGTGCGCTTGTATGCACTGATGAGGATTCCTCACACTACTTGGTTACAAGCGCACCCATTTAGCCCTCTCTTTTCCTATTCTGTATACTAAGCTATATACTGGGGGCAGGCGAGCTATATAGTGGGTGGAGGCTATGACCAATGCATTATCCACCCTAGGCTTATAATAAAGTCAATAGGTTTTTCCAGTTTTTTGTGTTAAATTAGGTACCTCAGCTTATACTCAGGTTGACCTATACTCAGGTAGTGGAAGAAAATGTGAAAAAGGGTAATTTACACCTTTTCTTCATGAGAAAACTCCAATCCTTTAACATATGCAGACGTTTAATGAAAATGTTCCATGAGACTGTAGCATCAAGTGCCATATTTTTTTACCCCATCTGTTTTGGAACGAAATGGCATTAGTTGATTAAATTAGGTAGAGATACTAATGAAAAAGGCGAGTAAGATTATAGGCTATGAAATAGAGAATTTCCTATCGATTATTGAGTGGAATGCCTCCTTCTGGCACTTTCATCTGATGTCAGCCTTTCTATATGTCCATGTCGCGGATCGTGGGTACACCCGTGCACCCGTGCTCTCTTTTTTGGGATGCAGCTACATAACATTTCTATGGATAGACAGAACTGACCGCTCAAGGTTGTTACATAGTTATTTTCCTCGTTTGTTTACAAGGAGAAAAGGTTGGCTATAAGGATTCTCTAAGACGACTGCTTAAGGGATGTAGACAATAGAAAACGGCCAGACAAATATCTCCTGTCTCCAGCGTTCCCATACGCTTTCTGTTGTGCCTTCCAGGGCTCCAGTCCAGCGGTGTCTTCAGTCCGTGCCAGCTTCACCAGTGTTCTTCTCTGTTCTTGCTGTCACCCCAGGCTTGGACTGTTTCCTGCATACCCTGTACCTTGGCTGCCGGCCTCATACCAACTCCTGAGGTGGACCAGAGGGTCCACTGGTGCACAGACTCCTCCCTCCGGACTCTTCCCATAGAGACTTTCCTCCCGGTACTCCCAGGTACCTTCCAGTTGTCTGTGTGACCCTTTACACTATGGTGGTCAGTATCTGTTAACCAATGGGAGGAAAGTGATCCCTAATCCCCAGCGATGCTATTCCACCATATTACAGTTCTTGGGGACCGCCATGGTGTCCAGGTTTATGCCCAGCTATGCCAATTTATTAAGGGTTTATTGGCAAGAACTTATCATCGCCCCCAAGTTGGGCATGGACCTGGTTCTCTGGTAGAGGTACATAGATCTTCGTTTTGAGTGTTTCAGAAGGAAACTGACTCATTTCATCACAAGCTTTGATTCAAAGGAATTTCATTTTAAGTTTTCACCAACAGCTAGTAGAAAGAGGGTGGAGAAGTCCACCAGCTCCAGCCCAGATCAATTCAGAGCCAACCGACACTATCATATCCCGTTTATGAGTAAGTACATATAGTGCACCATAATCAGTATTTGGAATAATGGTCTGCCATGCATATATATAATTTATGAGCCAGGGACCTGGCTCTTCAGTGACAATCATATCTGCCTTAACCATTATCTCGATCTAGATATTCTAGAACAATTTGTTTAACACAATATCATGTTTTATTGTTGCGTCTCTGGCATTGTATGATCCATTTTTGATCCATTGATTATATTAATAGACCAAACTTAGGTGACATAGTGTTCAATATTCATGTACAATGTGTTTTTCTATCTGTCATTTGTTTACACAAGTTGTGTACATTATCTTTACACTAACATTGCTATTAGGGACATCTGTGTAATATGTATACACGTTGCTTGCACCTGTATGTCACTAGGTACATCAATGGTTATATCAACTTGTATTTTTGGATTTGAAAGGTCATTATAAATTTATATTTTTTTTTTAGATATAATTGATTGTGGTAGTGTGTTAATCCCATATTAGTTTCTTACAATTGTGCAATTTGCTTACCCTCCTTATAACAGTGTTTGCTTTCATTATAGTCCTATCAGAACTCTTTGAATTGAGTAATTCTGCACCTAGGAGTAAGTATACTCCTGGGATACTACTTGGTTTTTGCTGAAGCAAGGTTCCACAGATCAGTTCTTATGTCCTGCGGGATGCTGCTTGAGGGAGATGGCAGCATCCTCTCTAAACTGGTGGTTTGTCTCAGGTGCCAATTGGAAATCCGCTGTATCAGCTGTAGAAGCAGTGTCCAGTCATTTCAAATATACCTGCTTGTTTAGTACATCTGGGACTGTTATTGAGTTTTTTTATATTTTGAGATACTCTGGTGTGATTCTGACTTTGAGTACTCCTCTGCTTTACGATTTTGTATTTAATCACATTTTGTATGCCTCGTGCCTGTTTATTTCGCCGGGCTAGGGGCTGCCGCCAAGTTGTCGCCGATGTTGTAAGGGTCAGCAAGCAGGCGGGAACAGAGATTGTGAGAAGCTCAGGGCTCATACTTTTTTCTTTCCTGTGACTATAATGAGTTGACTATTGAAAGATGAGCTGTAAAGAAAAGGAAGTGCCAATCTTTTGTCAAGCTCATTGGTTAGTGTAAAAATGTAACATTTAATAAATATATTAAAAATGAGACGACTCCTCAATTTATAAGGCATAGTTCTGCTATACTGTACTTTTGAAAATACAATAACAATATGCCAGAGAAAAATACTTTCAGCAAGTTGTCCAGCCAGGGAGCATCAACAAACTTGTAATTATAGGAGAATTTTCCAGAGATTGGAATCAATATAAGAAGCTGAATTGTGGAAATTTATCGCTTGAGCACTGTTAAGCTGCTTTTTGTAATGGGCTCAGTGCTGATCCAGCGCCACAGTGCTGGATGCTCTGTAAAGCATACCAGACATCTAAAATGACAGGTGAGGGAGTGATTTATTAGGTCTAAAGAATGATTTAGCCTTCATATATTCTTATATACCTGCATATTTTTAGAGACAAGAATGGCTTTACATGGTTCCTTGGGGCTGCCAGCCAAGATTCCTATTCCTTTACAAAGGATAGGAGATAAATCTGTTAAGTGAATAAAAAACTAAAATGGTATGTTCTAACCACATGAGGGCTTGTTTTTTGCAGGCAGATATTCATGTTGTAATGGCACCATGTTGCCATACGTCATATTTATTGACATGTATGTTGTATTTCCATTTTTCTAGGGAAATAGATGAAATAAAAATCCCTAACTATGTTTTGAACAATGACACAACTTATTTTTTACAGCTTTCAAACTATTGTATAAGTCTGGCAGTTTCTGACAGACATATTTTTAAGACAAACCTGTAGGACTTCAGTAGGCCCCTGGCTATCCTACAATAGAAATGACCTCAAGATCCTGAAGTAAAGCACTAGGCTTTGTCTCTAACTGCTATTTAATGCCAATATCACTATGACTGCACCAACTACAGGATTTACATCTGCTAACAGGCTCCAACCTGGCTTCATAGCTATTACTAGCTCAGATCTAGTAGTGGATAGTAAGCAGGGAAGGAGAAGATTAATCCTGAGTTCCCAGTCCTGGTACCGTATATATCAGCCACTACTTTGGCAATTTGGCACTGCAAAGTAAGGTAAGAAAAGGCCATGGGTCGTGGGGTGGTTATGTAATACAGTGGTGGCCAAAAGTATTGGCACCCTGCAATTCTTTTAGACAATACTCATTTTCTTCCAGAAAATGATTGCAATCACAAATTATTTGGTATTAATATCTTCATTTATTTTGCTTGCAATGAAAAAACATAAAAGAGAATGAAAAAAAAGTCAAGTCATTGATCATTTTACACAAAACTCCAAGAAGGGCCGGACAAAAGTATTGGCACCCTCAGCCTAATACTTGGTAGCATAACCATTAGACAAAATAACTG
>CM033642.1:245229792-245358840 GCA_019512145.1 Engystomops pustulosus | reverse complement strand
TGCTTCTTTCCATCACACAGACACAGGATAGAGGTTGAGTCAACTTCATTTCATTTCCATTTCAACTGGCTGCAAGTGTGAATTAGTTATTGCCACCACCTGTTAGGTGTCACAGGTACCGTAAGTTACAGGTGCTGTTAGTTACACAAATTAGAGAAGCATCACATGATTTTCCAAACAGTGCCAATACTTTTTTCTACCCTCTTTTTTATGTTTAGTGGGTAATTATATCCAATTTGGCTTTTTGACAATTCTTTTTGTGGTTTTCCCATTGAAGACAAATTAAATGAAGATAATAATACCAAAGAATTTCTAATTGCAATAATTTTTTGGAAAAAACTGAGTATTATCTGACAGAATTGCAGGGGTGCCAATACTTTTGGACACCACTGTATGTGTGTGTGTGCATGTATGTCCGCTAATGGAATCTGCACCATCAGGTGCACCAAGTTTTGCACAGCCGCTCTCTGGACCAGATTTTGAATCAAAATTTTCACCCCACGCTTTCCAAAATACATGTATTAACCACCATATACAGGAGCTATTGTCTGCTGCTGCTATGGCAGTTAGAAACTGAGCCGTGATTGGTTGCTATTTTGCCACAGGTCATTAATATGAGCTCTGAGTTTTGATTGGTTACTATAGGCAATGAGTATAAGACAGCTTATGTGTGAGGTAAGGCATTGAGGCAGAGAGACAGGTAAGGAAGGTGAGTGACTGAGAGACAGGCAGAGAGTGAGTGAGAGACAGGCAGAGAGATTGAATGAGTTACAGCGAGGCAAGCTGGGAAAGTGAGAGACATGCATGGAGAGTGAGCAATGGGCAGGGAGAGGGAGTGACAGAGAGACAGTCCGGGAAAGTGAGTGACAGAGAGACAGGCAGAGATAGTGAAATATAAATAAAATATTTTTTGTTAATCCATATTTGTTTCCATGTGTTTATTTGTGATATTATTCTAGGTATTTTTTATTATCCTGAGAAGTTTCACCATGTATGAGCATCTGTTACCATATCATCTTTAGAAGAAAATATTTTAAACAGAATAGTTCTAATGTGACCTTTGACTACAAGGAGTCTGAACACCAGGAATGTAGTCATAACATCGGTGTGGGTGGAATATGGAAGGAGAAATAACAACAATTTGACTTTTATAGGACAACACTGGACCTAGATGACAGCATCTTTCAAGGCACAGACTGATAGAAAAACCTCGACACAAAAGGTGATTTAATAGGAGAAAATATAAAGCAAAAACTTCTCTCAAACCAAAGGATATAATTTACTAAACAAACACTGTATATGAGGGATAGCGAGGAGGAAGACTTTTCAAGAAGAACATTGTTCAGTTTAATAATTTTCAAGACTTCTAGAAAGATAGCTTAGGTTAGGTTAGTGTTAGGAGTAAAGAAGTTTTATTGGGAGCAGGGGCCATGTTCTTTTCTTTGAAGGACTCTTTTTTTTCCCCTGTAAACTCTATGTTGATGCGTTTTCCCAAAAAGCTCTACTCATGTTTCATCTGACCAGAGAACATTCTCCCAAAATGTTTTAGGCTTTCTCAGCTAAGTTTTGGCAAACTCCAGCCTGGCTTTCTTATGTTTCTGTGTAAGAAGTGGGGTCTTCCTGGGTATCCTATTATACAGTCCTTTTTCATTCAGATGCCGACGGATAGTACGGGTTGACATGGTTTTACTCTTAGACTGTATCCGCCATCTGCACAATCTTGCGTTGAAATCTTTCAGCAAATTCTTTACAGTGCCAGTACATTTTTCCACCCTTTTTTGTTATGTTTGGTGTGGAATTATATCCAATTTAGCTTTTTGACAATTCTTTTTGTGGTTTTTCCACTGAAGACAAATTAAATGAAGATAATAATACCAAAGAATTTCTAAATGCAATCACCAAATTTTGCACAGCCGCTCTCTGTGACTCAGGGAATGTCAAGGACCAGATTTTAAATCGAAATTTTCACCCCGTGCTTTCCAAAATACACTTATTAACCACCATATACAGGAGCCATTGTCTGCTACTACTGTGGCTGCTGTGGCAGTTGGAAGCTGAGCCGTGATTGGTTGCTATTTTACCACAGATCATTAATATGATCTCTGAGTTTTGATTGGTTACTATAGGCAATGAGTATAAGACAGCTTATGTGTGAGGCAAGATGGATAGGCAGAGAGGCAGAGAGACAGGCAGGGAAGGTGAGTGACTGTGAGACAGGCAGTGAGAGTGAGTGAGAGACAGGCAGAGAGATTGAATGAGTTACAGAGAGGCAAGCTGGGAGAGTGAGAGATAGGCAGGGAGAGTGGGTGACAGAGAGACAGGCAGGGAGAGTGAGTGAGAGAAAAAGTGACAGGCAGGGAGAGTGAGTGACAGAGAGACAGTCAAGTAGTGAGTGACAGAGAGACAGGCAGAGAGAGTGAGTGACAGAGAGACAGGGAGAGTGAGAGAGAGGGAGGGAGAGTAAGTGAGAAACAGGCAGGGATTGTGAGTGAGAGGGAGAGTAAGTGAGAGACAGGCAGGGAGAGTAGGTGAGAGACAGGCAGGGGGAGATAGATACATAAAATATTTTTTGTTAACCCATTCTATTTTGTTATAGCTAAGAGCAGTTATTTACTATCCCGGGCAACACCAGGATGTACAGCTAGTCTGTTAGTAAAGAAAAATGTGATCGGAAACCCATATTTGTATCCATGTGTTTTATTTGTAATATTTTGCCAGGTTTTTTTTGTCCATTTCATTTTTCTATATATTTTTATTATGTGTATCTGTTACCATATCATCTTTAGAAGAAAATATTTTAAACAGAATAGTTCTAATGTGACCCTTGACTACAAGGAGACTGAACACCAGGAATGTAGTCATAACATCTGGTGTGGGTGGAATATGGACGGAGATATAATAACAATCGTTTGACTTTTATAAGACAACACTGGGCCTACGTGATAGAAAAACCTCGACATAAAAGGTGATTTTTGAAACCAACTAAACAAACACTGTATATGAGGGATAGCGAGGAGGAAGACTTTTCAAGAAGAACATTGCTCAGTTTAATCATTTTCAAGACTTCTAGAAAAATAGCTTAGGTTAGGTTAGTGTTAGGAGTAAAGAAGTTTTATTGGGAAATATTACATTTGGTAATATTGTCCCAACTTTGGAAGTTATTCCCAATCTACAGTGTAGGGGATAACTTACAAATCAATGAGAGCCCAACAGCTGGAACCTCCACCATTCATGAGAATGGGGGCCCCAGTAATTTGGATAAAGAAGAGCCTATTTTCACTAATGGGTGGAGCAGAAGGCCGAGTATGTGACCTGCTAGTCCATTTAGTTTTATGGGTTTGGCCGGAGCTAAAGTTTAAAAATGCGTGTTTCTCGAAGCCACGCCCCCTTTTGTTGGACAAGTTGGAAAACTACCAAAAAATGATCCAAAAGCCTTCAGAAATGTGTTGTAACGCATTTTAGATGAAAATCGGATGAAAGTCTGACATTTCCTGGCTTAGGAGCAATAAAGCGTCTCCCCCAATATCTAAAAATCCCATTTAAAAAAAAATGTTCATGACACAACTCTTCAAGGTAGTAAAGATCTGCACTAACCAATAGGAAAGCTTGGAAGAACATATATGTATGCCTTACATTGTGGAAAATGAATGGGAACACCCTTGAACAGAGTTTTGCTACTAGCAAAAGTAGAGAAGATTGAGGTGAATTATGGAGTTTTGGTTTGTAAATTGTAATATTTAGTCTTGTAGGTATCCAATCAGATTGCAATGTTAGAGTCATATTTCGCATGCCTATGACTTTTGTGGAGTGTGGAGTGTGGAGATGGCTCGATACAGGTGTCTAGTGGCAGGCGGAAGAGATAAATGGAAGGCACATTTCCCATTAGGTATAAATCTCTACGATAAGATAAGATGTCATTAAGTGAAAAAAAACAACAATGAATAATAAAGATAGCATTAAGTGCAGTCTGTGGAGAAACGATTGAAATGTAATAGTGATGCAGTGTATGTGCTGCAGCATGTAAAAAGGATGTAATGTAATAGTGATATATGATGAAGAACGCAACGTAATAAATACATTTATTTTTTTTTAATGGGAATTGTATAGAAAGAGATATCTGAGATGTGGAGTAAAGAATGTAATGTAATCAGTGTGGAGAATGTAATGTAATAGTCAAGTACGACAATGAATGTAATGAAATAGCAGCATATATAATGTAATGTAATGGCTCTATGGAATAGTGTACAATGTGTACAATTATGTACAATAAAGAATGTAATGTGACATTTCTATAGAATAACATATGTGACATAATAAGGATGTTCAATAATGTAATGTAATAGTAATGCAGAATACATCATTCACAGCCCAAAGTATAGCGACACCAACTAAACATTAGCAGGTAAATATAGTATTTCAGAGTGCAAAAGTAGGGTCTATTCATCACACAACATACACTCAATGATGTAAAAGCCAAACATTGAAACACAATTGAAAATTACATATTGTATCCATAAGTATTAATTAACAGAATTTAATAAAGTCCAGAAAAAGGATCTCTATCAGTTATATTGTGGTACTTTAAACTCTAATAGAGATGCCAGAAAGAAGAACTTTTGGCACCAAAAAGGAAGATGAAGGTAAAAATTGAGAAAATTGCTTAAAAGACTCAAATTGAACTTGAACTGTAATTTACCTCGTCATCATGATACATGACGAGGCAGATCCCTCTATGACTTGGAGTGTATTTAGTCAGGTGAAAACATCCATTACATCCTATTACTGACCACAAGTGAAGTTATAATAACAGCGATTGCTAAAATGCACTCCACCATTGCAGACCTCAACTATGTTATCCAAATGTTAAATATATTATTTGGAACTTTATAACAACACAATATAATTATGAAGTCATATGTGAAAATATAACAATGGCATATATCTTTCCAAAATAAAACTGAGGTCCCTACACTGACTGATTATTTCTGTATATACCACTTGGTAAAGGTCGTTCTATAACTGCATAGAAAATAGTGGATGCTTTTACATGCATAATAATAATGGCAAAATTTCCTATATCAGACTAATTTGTATATACAGGTGGTCCCCAGCTTAAGGACACCCGACTTACAGACGACCCCTTGTTAAAGATGGACCTCTCTGCCCCCTGTGACCTCTGGTGAAGCTCTCTGGATACTGTACTCTAGTCCCAGACCACAATGATCAGTTGTAAGGTGTCTGTAATGAAGCTTTACTGATAATCTTTGGTCCCATTTCGGCAAAAAGTTTTGAAACTCCAATTGTCACTGGGCCAAAAAAATTTTGTCTGGAGCTACAATTATAAAATATACCTTGTATATATCTTGTATGTAACCCGGGGACTGCCTATATAATAACTAGGGTTATTCACTTTCTAATGCACCAATCCATTCTATGTACAAACGTGATGTTTGTATTTACAAGATTTTTATAATATTTTTTTTTATTATTGTGTATTGCTTTTTTTATGTTGTTGAGGTAATTTCCTCAGTTAATAGTATTTGACCAACATAACATACACAATTTTTGCTAGTAAAGGCCCATAAAAATACTCAATGTTTGGAAGTCAATAGGAAGACAACAGCGGAGACGAATCATAGTCTGTGAATGTGACTTTTTCATATACTAAATCCCTTTCAACCATATGGTTCATGGCTGCGTGAAAGATTTTGCCACCAAATAGATATTTTTTTATAAATCTATATATATTTTCATACCCCCCATATCCATCAGTAATGTTGACTGTTTTTTGACATTCTGTCTTTAGCATTTTATCTATGATTCACCTTCAAAGGGAACCTGTCACTAGGGACCTAATTTTCACTAAAGACAGGTTACAGAAGCCCATGACACCTGCATTGCACACATGCCTTTCTATATTTGCATTTGCATTACTATATAATTGTGTGTTATCCCTTACCTTGCACCCTGACAGAATCCTCTGTGTAGTCCTAAAGGTTGGGATTTGATCTAGATGCATTTCAAAAAACAATGTGACTTGTCTGTGCTGCAGATTCTTCAGCTATCAAGCCCCAACCCCACCTCCAGTACAGCTCCTCCCTCCCCCATAGATGTCAGCTCACCAGGCTGTGAGCTCTGTGAAGGAGCAGGAGGGAGGAGCTGTACAGGAGCACAAAGGTGGGGGCCAAGAGCTGAGCAGTCTGCAGCACAGGCAAGTCACATGTTGTTTATTTTTATATGCAGCCCATGCCCAACCCCTAGGACTACACAGAGGATTCTGTCAGAATGCAAGGTAGGTTATAACACACAATTATATTGTAATGCAATTGCTTTGAGAAAGTAGAAAGGCAGATTTGCCATGCAGGTGTGATGGGATTCTATAACCTGTCTTTAGTGAAAATGAGGAGCCTGAGCTGTACCTGCATGATGTAGGGCAGGGGTGGCGAACCTATGGCACGGGTGCCAGAGGTGGCACTCGGAGCCCTTTCTGTGGGCACCCGGGCCATCACCCCAGCAGCACCAGGACTCAAAGAATCTTCCTGCAGTTCCAAGCAACCTAAGAGATGCTGTTTTCAGACATATTTTGATACTGACTTCTCTACTTCGAACTGTAGGAAGAGGGAGAATGAGTAGACAGGGCCGAATTATCTTTGGAGGATTCTCTGTGTACAGAGGGACACTGGAAAGAAGCTAAAGTGATGCAAATTTTCCATCTTTCTACTGTGTTGCTGTCCTCAGGAGGCCAATATGATTGAATGTTGTTTAAGAACAGGTATCAAAAACCTACTGCTTTAATTTTTGGTTGGCACCTCGCGATAAATAAGGGGGGTTTGGGTTGCAGTTTGGGGACTCGGTCGCTAAAAGGTTCGCCATCACTGATGTAGGGTATTACAGCACACTTTGATCTGTTGCCTGTAAGTCATTAAACTGTAGGGACTGAGCGGCTGTATACATCCAGATGTCATCTCCTACCATGGACCAAACAGAAACTGAACATGGGGTATGTTATCTTTCATGAGTCTTGCATGTAATGTACAGTAGGTCAACTAATCCAACAAAACATGAAACAATATCAAAGAAGGAGTCATCCAAGCCAGACAACTTTCATTTTTAAACCATAGTTAAAAAGTTTCCTACTCCCACACTAAACTAATTACTGATTACCCTCTAATATATTAGCACTTTATGTTAAGTAGCATCATAAGGTTAATTTTATAGCTTTTACGTACCGCACGCACACTTATTAATGATTTTATGCATGGAAAACTGTAATTATAGTAGACGAAACAACCTCATTATATTAGGTCCATAAAGAAGGACTATAAAGGTAGGTTATGCTGCCCTTTATCTGTTACTGAGGATTTTGCAAAAAATCTCAGTTTTTGCATTCATTATATGATAGTCATAAAAAGTCCAACAAAGATTTCGATACATGGCCATTTTGTTAATTTTATATTGGGCAATAGAAGGCAAAAAATCTTTTGCAGATATATAAGGTACTTTTTCAAGCACTTATGCCCACGAACATGATGTAAATTTTTCACTGTGAAATGTTGGCTTTAAGATATGTAAAAGTACAGTATGTTTCTCTTAATGAAAAGCTACAAAAGAGTTAGGTTCCCCCAAATAATTGAGCACAATAGGGAGTATAAAAATAACAGTTGCACCTGCACCGTAATGATAGAGGGAGCCAAAATGTTTCCATTATGGCCACAGCAGAAAATATCATATACTGTAGTATTTGGAGGGTCTGGGACACCAGAAGAGGTTGCCCACTGCAGAAAATCCTGATGAAAACCTTCACCATCTCCTTTATTCCCTGAGACTCCAGACTCCAATGTAAAGTTGAACTTAACAATGAACATCCACATTAATAAATTGACATAATGCAGATTTTAAAATAGCATTGTAAGTCAATCTGGTAGCTAAACCACTATGAACTCATCCTATGGGTATACCCAGAGCTCCTTTGGTAGACTGGGAAGACCTACGGTACATGTCAAAACCCTACATGGATTCACATTGCCTGTCAGTACAAAATGGCCTGTGGACTTCAGTAGCAATAAAGTTTGGTATATATACCACTATAGAGTATATGAGGGCAGCATTAAAATGTTCCCAAAACCCGTTTTTTTTCTATCTCTCCAAAAGACTACAGCTCTCCTGATATTTCTGTTTTAATAAAAAAAAAATAAACCATTTCAGTACATCAGGTTGTGAAATATCTCTTTGATTACTAATAAAAATTTGTAGATCAATTGCCATTTTGGTGTTTCCCTACCTGCACTTGAACATGTACTTTTTCAGGCCACAAAACAACGAAACCACGGCCCATTTAGCTTCTGTGTGTGCGGCCTGCTCTTGTACTGATGATAGTAGAAAATAACTACCCGAGCCACAAATATGGGCAGGAATAGGACCTGCTCTGAATTTTTTTGGCTTAGGCAGTGAAAACAACGGCACTTGGGTGAGAGCCCATAGAAATTAATTTGTCTGTGTGCTATCCGTTGAATCAACACATAGTACAAGAACATTGGCGTATGCAGGTAGTAGCTGGGGTTCTGTCTTTACACAATTGTCATGCTGCCTTATCAGTTCTGCCAGTGACAGACTCTGCAGTTACCAATTATTTATACCCAGTTGGAAATTTAGATAAAAGTTTTTTTTATATGGCATAAAAGAGGAATGCACAACACAGCTGTAAAAAAAAAAAAAAAAAAAAGAATCCCCAAAATTGCAATATTATGACCAATCCAAACAGTGAAATCGGGTGCGAGGTTTGGTCCTAGTAAATTAGTATAAGAGCTTTTTCACAATGCCGTTGTTCCTCCAAGGATTACTTATAACGCCATTGATTTCTCTGGGTGTTTTCACATTGGCTTGTATTTTCACTGATCCATTGTCCGTTGAAAAATTTCTGAAACATGATCACGGAAGGAAGGCAATAGAGGTCTATGGGTCCCTAAACACTTTTTTTTCATTGATGAGGCTGAATACCTTCAGTTTATTTTGTGGACACAGAGACAAAACTGATGCATCCCGGAGACAAAAGGGAAGAAAAACGTAGGCACAAAGGATGCGCAACTAAAGCTGAACATCAACGCCAATGTGAAAGAGCCATAATAAAAGATCTCCTCAGTTTATCATTAGAATTATTTTACTCTCGAAAATTAATTAAAGGAGTTACCCCGTTCTTGATGTAAAAGTGTATAAATACGTCTGACTTTATTAAGTATATTAAAAGACATAAAAAGACACAATCGATGCAATAAGAAAAACCAATATGTACAGTCCGACCAGGCTAGATCCTATATGCAGTATATCGGGTGCATCCACCATACAAAGCAAGGGTTCAATAGTGATCTAAGTCATATATTCAATCATCTTTAACAATGATAAATACACTGCAATGTTCGTGGATATACAAGTAATAGACGAGTGTCTTACCCATATTGCTGTTATGTGATCGCCCGTGGACTCCCCAATGCTCGTTTCGCCCACTCTTCCTCAGGGTACCCCCGATCACATTGCAGCAATATGGGTATGATCTTGGATCACTATTGAAAACTTGCTTTGTATAGTGGATGCACCCAATATATTGCATATGGGATCTAGCCTGGTCGGACTGCACATATTGGTTTCTCGTATTGCATCGATTGTGTCTTTTTATGTCTTTTAATATACTTAATAAAGTCAGACGTATTTATACACTTTTACATAAAGAACCGTGTAACTCCTTTAATTAATATGATAATTAATATAGTATTTTTGGTAGTTAAATTGTGCTTTTCTACTGTCTAAAAGTTGGGAAGTTTTGTACCTAGTCCCATAATGTAGCAAAATGGAGATGAGGTATTTCTTTATCACTAGAATTATCCGCGTTCAGTACTAAGGGTGGACATTAGCGTGTGTATTGCGTGTCCATTGCGTTTTTCTTGTCCGTATTATGTCTGTGATGCCTCTGTTGTGCTGTTTTTGTTTACATTAGCAAAAAAAAAATACTGAAGGCTTTCACATTAGTTAGAAAACATAACACCTGGTTTCCTAGATTCATCATAAAAAAAAACGGACCTGTCATAATTTTTTATTTTTTTGTAGACCCATACACATCTATTGCCTTTCGTGATCCGCATCAGTAAAAAATAACGAAAGGGTTTCAATGTTTTTCAACAGATTCTTGCAAAAAAAAAGCCAATGTGAAAACACCCATAGAAAACAATGGCTCACTCATCCTTCAGTGAAAATCACGGACATGAAAGAAACGCCCTTAGCGCCCTAAGTGAGGTCAGATTCACTGACAGACTCTCTTCCTGCTTCAATAGTTTTTATTGGCTTAACACTTAAAAGTTCAAAACATCCAGTATATTGAAGTGCAGAGCATGTATCATAAATCCACCTTTCCATAACCTGAAAGTGATTGTTCTCAGGATAGAAGTATGAATGCACTGGTAATGTCCATATATGGTTAATTAACTGTTTTAACCCCTTAAGGACTAAGCCTATATTGACCATTTAGACACAGCCCTATTTTTCAAGTCTGACATGTGTCAATTTAAACTGTAATAGCTTTGGAACACTTTAACCCCTTAACGACCTGGGCTTTTTTTTTCTTTCTATTTTTCACTCCCCACCTTTAAAAATCTATAACCTGAAATCACAGCTTAGACACCAGGGATAGGGTGTGCTTACCAGGGGATCCAATCCCTCCTGCTGCTGCCACGGGGTCCAGTGAGTGCCCTGAGGCCGTCGGCTTCTGGCAGGACCCGGCTGTATGTAACTGAGCATGCGCAGCGTCGGCGTGGGGCGCGTGTCGGTAAGGGGTTAATATACCAAGTTGATTTTAAAATAGTTTTTTCATGACACATTGTACTTCATGTTAGTTGAAACATTTGAGTAATATTTAGAATTTATTTATGAAAAAAACTGAAAAATAGCAGAAATTTGTTAAAATTTGCTCTTTTTTAATCAACTGTTTAAAGATTCGCTGAAAGACTCTCTTTCAACATGTGCTCATTGTGTTTGTCGCAGGATCATGATCGTTCTGGCCTATGCAGTAAATGACTTGCTCAGTTAATTGGTGCGCATGACTTCCCTGCTAAATGATTTTTTTTTAAGATGCTTATTTTTTAAGATGCAATCACAGTCAATACAAAGTTAATATGGAGAGGAATTATAGCCAGTGATGTTTGTGGAAATGACTGCACACATTGCTGCTCAGGAGGAAACAATCTGTACCGAGTGATTACCCGAGTCTGCTGTTCGTTTACTTTGGCTGGGATTTTCCAGATTTTTCAATCATTAGTGAAATGATGTGCAGAATGCATTGAATCTTCACTTATGTTTCTGCTTTGCCTTTTAAAACCAATTATGTAGAGATGGGATTTAATGCCGAAAACATGTCGCAACGTTCTGGATAAATGATCTAACGAAGGCAAAAACACTTCAGACTCAGAGCGGCGTAAATGTTAGAAATAACTGCGGGCAAAACTGAGATTTTATTTTTTTACAACTTTCCTGTAGAATTTCATACCTTTGATTTATGATTATTTAACTTCTGTGTCCCAAACTTTCAATATTTATTCTAGTGATCTGCCAATGAACAATCGCCCTGCCAGGACCCTGTACTTATATTCATGAATACTATCATAAGGTCCTGGCAGGGCGATTGCTCATGGACAAATAGAGATCACATGACCATTCAACAGCTGCCATTACATGGTCAGGAATCTCTGGCTGATGAGGAAAAAGACTGGAAACTTCAATTTACATACCAATAAAGCAGAGCAGAACTATTAATAGATGTGTATTGGTAAAATTTCCTAATATCCTGCACCCCTTTAATGTAATGCGTTCTACATTTATGGCATGGTGATGACATCAGGCTGCATTAGCTTGTAATCTGTAAGGGAATGTTCAAATATATTAGTTGCCATTAGTGTTTTTTGCCTAAAATAAGCACAACTGATGGAAAAACTGATGCAAAGATGCTTATTTGATGATAGCAAAATTGATGGCAACTAATATATATGAACTGAGTGATGAGACTGAGACAGAGAATAGGAGGCTTTCTCTGTCGCTTCAACTGCTACAAAATTATTTGCTTCCCTGGGTCTGAAATGTCTATGGACCACATATAACATATAATCTAGCTGTATCGCCCCCTGCACATGGAAATGGACCAGTGTGGTGGTCAGATCTTACAGTCTGAGCACAGTGCAGTAGACGGGAGTCCTTGCAACGTAGTGACCACTGTAACAGTGTAGGCGCTGCTGTTCTTTCAGCAAAAAACTGACTCTCAATGTAGACGATACATAATCGATACACAGAAAGGGGGGATAAACCAAATAGAAATTTAAAAAGGTATAAGTTAAATAATACAAAAATAGCTGGCAGGACATATTACTATAAAATTAAAATCAGGGCAATCTCCACAAACTTGAAGGCCAGCAGCACATATCAAAGAAACATGTATGGTAAAAAGTTGGAATACACAGTCTAAGGCTACATTCACACGACCGTATGGAGGACGTATGTACGGCCGATATAAGTCCCCCATAGACGGCAATGGGCACACGGCGCCCTACGGGGCGGTACGGTGCAGCACACGTGCGCCATACATCCCTATGGAGAGGGATGGAGCTGCGCTCACCCCCCTCCTCCTCTCCCCGTGCTCTGCTGTTGCCCTTTACGGTACGGTACGGCGGGCAACGACAGTGTGAATGCAGCCTAATAAGTAAAGTTGGTGCTGAAAAGTCTGGTTGCAATAATAGAGCATTACCCCAAAAGTATAAATTGCCAATTTCACTATGATGCAAGGACTCCCGTTTACTGCACAGTGCTTGGTCCATGGAATCTGACCAGCACACAGACGGGTGGACAGACAATTGTTGTGGGGACAAGACACCCTAAGCTGCTATTTATAGTCCAGAGAGACTGTTTGTCAGGGCAGGCTCCAGTTTTTAGTGGGCCATTGGGCGACAGAGCTTCAGTGGGCCCCTTTGCAGTAAACTCCTATAACGGCATGGATTCATTATATACAGCCATAAATTAATTAGATGCACTACCCCATTCACTATATATAGCCCCCTACTTGTCCCCCATTCATTATATACAGCTCCCTCCTCACCCCCCTAGTAAATGTGACCATTCAAAATAAAAGAATAGTACTCACCTCCGTCTTCTGCTCAGGTCCGGAGTTTCCCCTTTGCCGTCTTCCTCCTCCTGGCAGCCGCACAGCGCTTTACATGCAGAGACGCACGACAGGGTCCTGCAGCACGGGGATTGCGGCTGTACAATGCCAGCACCTGGCACGGCCAGGCTGCTGGGGGCGGCGGTTTGGCCACGAGTGGGCCCTCCCAGCAGCTGTGAGCCCTGGCACTTGCCCGGGTTTGCTTGATGTGGGCGCTGGCCCTGCTGTTTATACATGCATTTTGTGTTGTCCTGTTATCAAATGGTAAACTAATTTTGTTTACCTAAATTGTATCAGTTCTAGTCACCTGGGAAGATGCAGGCTGTCCATAACTGATTTAGTGAGCCATTCGCAGTTTTACCGTAAATAATCTATCACCGTACGACCTGCAATAGGGAACCTCCATCTATCACTGTACACCCTGCTATAGGGAACCTCGATCTATCACTGTACACCCTGCTATAGGGAACCTCGATCTATCACTGTACGCCCTGCAATGGGGAACCTCCATCTATCACTGTATAACCTGCTATAGGGAACCTACATCTATCACTGTACACCCTGCTATAGGGAACCTCCATCTATCACTGTAAGCTCTGCAATAGGGAACCTCCATCTATCACTGTACACCCTGCTATAGGGAACCTCCATCTATCACTGTACTCCCTGCTATAGGGAACCTCCATCTATCACTGTACACCCTGCTATAGGGAACCTACATCTATCACTGTACGCTCTGCAATAGGGAACCTCCATCTATCACTGTACACCCTGCTATAGGGAACCTCCATCTATCACTGTACGCTCTGCAATAGGGAACCTCCATCTATCACTGTACACCCTGCTATAGGGAACTTACATCTATCACTGTACACCCTGCTATAGGGAACCTCCATCTATCACTGTACACCCTGCTATAGGAAACCTCCATCTATCACTGTACGCCATGCTATAGGGAACCTCCATCTATCACTGTACACCCTGCTATAGGGAACCTACATCTATCACTGTAAGCTCTGCAATAGGGAACCTCCATCTATCACTGTACACCCTGCTATAGGGAACCTACATCTATCACTGTACACCCTGCTATAGGGAACATCCATCTATCACTGTACAACCTGCAATAGGGAACCTACATCTATCACTGTACACCCTGCTATAGGGAACCTCCATCTATCACTGTATAACCTGCTATAGGGAACCTACATCTATCACTGTACACCCTGCTATAGGGAACCTCCATCTATCACTGTAAGCTCTGCAATAGGGAACATCCATCTATCACTGTACACCCTGCTATAGGGAACCTCCATCTATCACTGTACTCCCTGCTATAGGGAACCTCCATCTATCACTGTACACCCTGCTATAGGGAACCTACATCTATCACTGTACACCCTGCTATAGGGAACCTACATCTATCACTGTAAGCTCTGCAATAGGGAACCTCCATCTATCACTGTACACCCTGCTATAGGGAACCTACATCTATCACTGTACTCCCTGCTATAGGGAACCTACATCTATCACTGTACACCCTGCTATAGGAAAGCTACTTTCACCAACGTAGGTTAGTCCGCAAGGGCACTTGATCAGGTATACAACATAGTTTGTGTCGCAGGTAAAGTATCCCTTGATGGGGTATGACTGTCCCGTGTGAGGATGGAAAATTGTGTTGCCTTTCAGTACGTTGGTGCACTGTGAGCACGAAAGACATGGGAATGTGCCTTTCCTCGGTGTACGCAGGAATTGTTGGCGGGAGGTGCGTGTGTTGGAGCCAATATCGGCCTTAATGAGGGAATCTCGGAGATTCTTGGGGCGTTTGCGACATGGTAGGGGGGGTAGCTGAAACTCTGGGACATCTGGGAGGGCTCTGGTTAGAATCGACCAATGTCGTCTGAGGATATGGAGTATCTTATTAGAGACTGGGTGATAGGTATGTACGAACGGTATTCTGGAATGGGAGGGGGTAGGGTTGTTAGAAGGCTTTCGGACTGTTAAGCTGTCTTTGATAATGTGTTCGGGGTACCCCCGTTCCTTAAATCTACCTGCCATTTCGTCAATGCGGGTGGTTTGTGTATTGGAGTCACTGACCAGGCGCCTCACACGAGTAAATTGGGATCGTGGTATAGCCTGGTAAAATGTAACAGGCTGTTCCGGTCAGTGTCTTTTCGATAAAGATCTGTGGAGAGAATACCGGAGTCGCTGATGGTGACGGTAGTGTCCAGGAAGTTTATGGTCTTGGAATCGTAATGTAGAGTAAACTGTAACTCAGGATATATCGAGTTCATATGCTGGTGGAATTCTAAGAGTGTCTCTGGTGGGCCGTCCCATATGCAGAAGATATCATCTATGTATCTTCTGTATGTGGTGGCATGCTGGGTGAATAGGGGGTGGTCGTAAAGGTAATGTTTTTCAAAATAATCCATAAAGCAGTTGGCATACGGTGGTGCTACGTTCGAGCCCATGGCCGTCCCTTGTAGTTGTAGATAGAATTGGTCCTGGAACATGAAGTGATTTTGCTCCAGGACTAATGTGAGTAAGTCAATATACAAGGGGATATGGGATGTTTCGAATGCATGTTCTATAAGTAGTTCTCTGACAGCCTGTGTGCCCTTGTCGTGTGGAATTGATGTATATAGGCTGGTCATGTCCCATGTGACCAGTCTAGCTGTAGGGGGGATAGGGCCAAGCGAGTGAATGAGTTGGAGAAATGTGGAGGTGTCTAGGAGAAAAGAACAAGTATTGCGGATAAGGGGAGTAAGTACCTTTTCCAAAAATATAGATAATGGGGATAAGATAGAATCAGTAGAGGCTACAATCGGTCTACCTGGTGGTTTGTGGAGGCGTTTGTGTATTTTAGGTAGAATATAGAATACTGGTATAACGGGATGTGGATTAGTCAGGAAGCGGGAAGTGGATGTGGAGATCACGCCTAGTTCTGAATATTTGTCCAGAGTATTTTGAATTAAGGCCCTAATGTGGGGAGTGGGGTCATTGGGTAGTTTTTTATAGATTTGGTCTTCGTTTAATTGGCGAAGGCATTCCTCCATGTAGTCTTGTTTGTCCATTATAACTAAGGCCCCACCTTTATCGGCGGGCTTAATAATAATCTCTTTGTTGTCGAGTAATGTGCGGAGAGCCTGTCTCTCGGTTGCAGACATATTACTATTGGTTTTGTATTGTCCCTGGTTGAGGTCATGTCGAAAATGTTCAATGTCTCTCGAAACCATGCGGATATAGGTTTCGATGGCAGGGGTGGACTTAGGAGGCATAAATGTGCTCTTATTTCTCAGGCCCAGTTGTCTGATATCAATTGATTGGTCTGAGTTGTCCACTGTAAGGGGTGGCGGATTAACAGACTCCTGGAAGTGACCCTTGAGTCTGATGGAACGGAAGAATCTCTGGAGATCCATGTCCAATTGAAATGTGTCAAACTGATACGTGGGACAGAAGGATAGGCCTTTCTGTAATAAATCTAACTGTGAGGGGCTCAATGACTGGGAGGATATATTGATGGTAAGGGATTGGGAGTTGAGATTCGTCCTACCTGAGAGCGTGTCGTCATCGCGGGTCCTTCTCTGGGTATTCCGCCTGCCGCCCCGCATCGTCTTCTTCCTCTTGGTCGCGAGCGTTGTTCCAAAAAATGGCGTTGATGTGTGTAGTTTTCTGGACCAGAGTCCGAAAAGGATGACTCTTTGGACGAGGACCTGTTGTATTGGGATCTTTGTCTGGAAAAGTAATTGTCGTGCCATTTGTAGACTCGTTTCTGTCTGTAGTCCTCGGTGTCACGAAGGAATTTGCGTCTTTTGGTTGCCTCGACAAACTTGCGGTGTTCGTTGAGTTGTTTGGTGAGTTGTTCTTTTTGTTGTGTGAAGTCTTCTGCTGTAAGTGTGTCTGATAGTTGCTGTTCGATAGTAGTGACCTGTTGTTTGGTTTCTTCTATTTCTCTGTTGAGATTGGACACAGTCAGTGTCATAAGAATCTCCATAATAATAATAATAGTCTCAATAATTACAATAATCTCTGAGAAGATCCCTCCCTATATACCAAGGCATTAAATCTGTGTCACAGTGTAACAGTAGTCATAGTTCTTAGTTACCAAAATTCTAGCCTTGATAATCACTGAGGTTATAGCTCAGTTGGTTGAGGCGCTGTGACATTATTGTACATGGACACTGCAGGTTCTGGGTTCTAATCCCATTGAGGATAATATATTTTTTTTTTTATTGAGATCAATTTTATTATTATAATATGGCTAAAATTTGGGGCGTGGCCAGGGAGTGATTGGGGGTGTGGCTTAGGGGGGTCGCCATTTTGTCCCTCTTTCCTTTTCACAAATGTTGGGAGGTATGCCTACATCTATCACTGTACACCCTGCTATAGGGAACCTACATCTATCACTGTACACCCTGCTATAGGGAACCTACATCTATCACTGTACACCCTGCTATAGGGAACCTACATCTATCACTGTACACCCTGCTATAGGGAACCTACATCTATCACTGTACACCCTGCTATAGGGAACCTCCATCTATCACTGTACGCCCTGCAATAGGGAACCTCCATCTATCACTGTACACCCTGCTATAGGGCCGTGCAGTACTGGATTGTCGCTGTACTACCTCACCTTGCCCGCCAGCTCCTCTAGTGTTCGTCGTCCCAGAAGAGAAGAGTTAGATGTGCGTGTGCCGACTAGCGTCGGGTCTCCTCGCTTCTTCTTTGGCCACGAGTGGGCCCTCCCAGCAGCGGTGAGCCCTGGCCTTCCCGGGTTTGCTTGATGTGGCGCTGGCCCTGGGCCTGTTTCTACTGCATGTTGTGTTTCCTGTTATCAAATGTAAACTAATGTGTTTACCAATTGTTAGTTTCTAGTCACCTGAGGAGATGCAGGCCTGTCCATAACTTTCCATTCGCAGTTTTACGTAAAAATCTATCACACCGTACACCCTGCTATAGGAACCACCATCTATCACCTGTACACCCGGCTATAGGGAACCTACTCTATCACTGTACACCCACTATGGGAACCTACATCTATCACTGTAACACCCTGCTTATATTGGACCTACATCGATCACGTACACCCGCTAAGGGAACCTCCATCTATCACTGTAACTCCTGGGCATATGGAACCTCCGCCTATCAATGTACACCCTACTATAGGAACCTCCATCATCACTGTACAACCGCAATAAGGGAACCTCCATCTATCACTGTACCCCCTGCTATAGGGAACCTCCATCTCTCACTGTAACAACCTGCAATGGGAACATCCATCTATCCTTAACACCCTGCTATTAGGGAACCTCCATCTATCACTTTACACCCTGCTATAGGAACCTACACATAGCTCCCACCGTCCCGATTTTGACGGGACTTTTCCCGTTTTTCTTACCTCTGGGCCCGCGCACGGGCACTGTCAAGATTGTCGGTTTTCCTCCCTGTCCCCCTGTGTCCCGGGCTGTGTCCCCATATAATACTTGAAGTCTGACCCACAGTACAGAACGGGTTCGACAGACATCGGTAGGGAATCCCTTTTCAGAAAGTGTCGGGCTTAGCATGAGAGACGGGACCACGTCTCACTTCATCCCATTATTCCATATATGGTCACTGCATCTCCTAGGCTTCCCCAGAGCCTACGACATCGTGCAGAAATCCTTTCTAGAGAGTGTCGGCTTAGCCTGAGAGAGAGGACCACGGTCATCAGGTCTCAGCACAATCTTTCCCTATAGGTCTCCAGGGCTTTCCCCAGACACAAGCCTCTTATTTAATAAATTAATCAGGTTTTGGCGGCTGAGATTCGAACTTAAACTAACATGAGCTATAAGCCCAGTGATACAGAGCTGAGGATATTCTGGTAACTACGAACGTGTTCTCTGCCATTTCACTGTGACCACAAACGAATACACTTTGAGGATATAGAAGGGATTCCCTTCTCAGGATTTATATTGTTAATTATAAGATATTATTATTCTTATTATATTTTTCCTTCCCCCCCCCCCTCCCTTTTCTTCTTGTTTCTTATTCTGGAGCTGATTATAATCAATAGTGCCCATCATATCCTCTCCAAATCTAATAATACTCTCCCTAATAATAATCATAGTCTCACTCATTACAATCATCTCTGAGAAATCCCTCCCTATATACCGGCTTAATCTGTCGTCACACAGTGTAACATAGTATTATTTCAGTTACCAAAATTCTAGCCTTGAATAATCATAGCGTTATAGCTCAGTGGTTGGAGGCGCTGCTGCCATTTATTGTCAATGGACACTGCAAAGTTCGGGTTCTAATCCCCTTGAGGATAATATATTTTTTTTATTGAGATCAATTTTATTATTAAATGATGGGCTAAAATTTGGGGCGTGGCCAGGGAGGATGAGGGGGTGTGGCTGTAGGGGGTCGCCATTTGTGTCCCTCTTTAACTTTTCACAACAGGTTGGGAGGTATGCCTACATCTTCATCTGTATACACCCTGCGATAGGAACCTACATCTATCACTGTACACCCTGCTATAGGGAACCTACATCTATCACTGTACACCCTGCTAGCAACCTCTGTGAGTATGAATGTCCTAAAATTATTCCCCACAGTGAACCAAACTGTGTAGGCCCATGCATGGCAGTGTAATATGGGATTGGACTGTACCCGTTACCAATAGCAACCTGCTATTAAGAAAAACAGCAACAAGTTATGTCCCCATAGCTAATATAAAAGCTGGGGAATATTGTGTGAAAAGGGAAGTGTGACCAACACTCTTATCCCCTCTTTTGCAGGTCTGTACCCTGAAATGTGTAATGAATTATAGTCTTTTATCTGACAGTAAAGATTCCAGTTTATTCCATTTCTAACCTGTGTCTGGGTTGGTCAGTACAGACTTGCATCACCCCAAGGGGTTGTAAGGGCTCATTGTGAGGGACACAGGGCTAACACCCCAACTCCGTCTGTGCCACACGTACTATAAGCTCCAGCAAGTCCTGGTACCACAACACCAAGTCCCCTCTGGACACCATGAGTTTGGTGAGATATTAAAAGTGCCATGCAACATTTTGATAAATGAGACAGAAAAAGCTAACTAGCCAAAAACAAACATGCCAGAAAAGTGTCAAAAATAATTCCCCTGATGTTATATTGGCTATAAAGCAAAATCGATTATCCTAATAACAATGTAGGCAGTGCTGTAACTAGAAGCTGATGGGCCCCAGTGCAAAGTCTGTGCAACATGGTTGAAAAAAAACGATTTGCGCCTTTTCGGTGCGGCTTGGTATTACATCTTTCACTGAACGCCCCAATACATGTTGCTTTATTTTGGGTCGGTACGAGTAAGGGGGGATACAAATTTGTATAGGTTTTATAATGTTTTCATACATTTACAAAAATTAAACCTCCTGTACAAAAAATGTTTTTTGATTTTGCCAACTTCTGGGCTAATTAACTTTTTTATACTGGGGTGTAAGGCGCTGTGGGTGGTGTCCATTTTTTGCGGAATTTGATAAATTTTCAATGATATCATTTTTAGGACTGTACGACCTGTGATACTTTTTATAAATTTTTTAAAATTTTTCAAAAGGCAAAAACGTGCCATTTTCGACTGGGGCGCTATTTTCCGTTACGGGGTTTAAACGCATGAAAAACCGTTATCATTTGTGATAGATCGGGCATTTCGGACGCGTTTCGATGACTTATGGTTTCTGATTTTGACTGTTATTTATATTTATGTCAGTTATATGGAAAGGGGGGGGTGATTTTTGAAATTAGGTTTTTGATATAACTGCATACATACAGTATGGCAGTATATGGAGATTTTCTTCCTAATCTGACAATGTGCTTACCAGCACATTGTAATGAAGGGTAAAACGAAATAGGCCTCTGGTCTTCAGAAGACCGAGGCTACCATGGAGACGCCCATGCGCCGAGATATGTTTGGGATGCCGGCAGCTTTGACGGCAGCCACGCTGCAAAAACACCCGCGCTCGGGCTAGCACCGATAGCGGGGGATGTTACCGGTAGCCTTTGCTGCAATATGGCACGCAAAGACTTACCGGCTATGGAGAGCGGGACAGCCAGTGCAGCCATCCTCAATGCAGGCGCGACCCGAACGCGCCGTGAATACACGGAGGGCCGGTCGCGAACCGGTTAAACTTAAAGAAGATAAATCAAACAGTATATTCCATAACCATACTGTTCCTATTGTATTTAATGTTAGTAGATGTGACAAGGGATTGCAGAGGTAAAAAGTTAAAAATGTGGAAGTTCTTTGGTAAATATGTAGCGCTGCAAGATGTTAGGACCATTGACATATGAACGGGCGTCACGAGGGGGTGAAGAGGGGAAGTCGCATCCGGCCCAAGAGGGGGGCCCGACGGTTGTACTTCCCATATGGAAGACTAGTACTAAAAACCATACATTATAGTCGGGGGCATGCCAGTTTATTACATGCACATTTCTTTCTATTAACTTCACTTGTTTAAATGTAATATGTTAAAGGGAACCTACCATCAGGAATCTACCTACTAATGGAGATGTGATGGTATGTTCCCATTAATAACTTAACCACTTCGCGCCCGCCCGCCGTGTATTCACGGCGGCGGTCGGGTCGCGCTGCATGGAGAGGGCTCACGGGCTGAGCCCTCTCCATAGCCGGTAAGTCTTTGCTGCATATTGCAGCAAAGGCTTACCGGTAACACCCGTGCTAGCAACGATCGCGGGTGTTTTCACAGCGATGGCTGCTGGCAAAGCTGCCGGCAGCCTCAAAAAGATAGCTGCGCATGGGCGCCGCCATCTTACCTGGGATCGACGCTCCCGGTGACGTCATCGATCCGTCTCCATGGTAGCCTCGGGTCTTCCGAAGACCCGAGGCTATTTCGTTTTAACCCCTTCATTACAATGTGCTGATAGCACATTGTAATGAATGAGGAGGAAAATCCCCATAAACTGCCATACTGTAGTATGGCAGTGTATGATAGGATCGATCAGACAACCTGATGGTGACCTGTGAAAGTATTGCTTCTCTTTCTTCCTGGTTAAATGCGAGAAATGAACTGGTCATTTTCTCATCGAGTGCTGGACCGTAAGGGTCATGTAATTCTGTAGAGCGTGCGGTCGCACTTCGATGGTGGGTGCTGTTCTGGATTAGGGATCCCACCCCAATAGTATTGAAGAAACAATTAATCCAAGCACTCCTTAAGGTAGTGCCATCAGTTTTTACTATACAGGTGGTCCCCTACTTAAGGACACCCGACTTACAGACAACCCATAGTTACAGACGGACCCCTCTGCCCACTGTGACCTCTGGTGAAGCTCTCTGGATGCTTTACTATAGTCCCAGACTGCAATGATCAGCTGTAAAGTGTCTGTAATGAAGCTTTATTGATAATCCTTGGTCCCATTACAGCAAAAATTTTGAAACTCCAATTGTCACTGGGACAAAAGAAAAAAATTTGTCTAGAATTTCAATGATAAAATATACAGTTTCGACTTACATACAAATTCAACTTAAGAACAAACCTCCGGACCCTATCTTGTATGTAACCCGGGGACTGCCTGTACTTCTGACATGCAACCTATTAACTTCGTACTTGCATTAATTGTGTTTGACTTGTATTACTAATAGCCCAGCTTGCGATAATTACCAGTATTGCCCACCTCTGTACTTCAATTTATACCAGGAATCATTGTGGTCTTTATATTATTCGAGTCTTACATGTACATTTGTAAATATATCTTTTCATATTATGTCTTACAGTGTTTGACAAAGGCCTATGTTGGGCCGAAACGTCACTATTTGATCACCAATTTTGTAAATAAATATCACTTTCTGGCATACAAAACTACCTACCTGATATATTGGATACATTGATGATAGCATTGAAAAAAATGGATCAGTAGCACAGACTAAAAAAATGAATTTGACTTATGTCTAAAGCAAAATCGATGATCCTAATAACAATGTCATAGGTCAAATGGTCTACGAGCTTAGCATGAGCTAACATAGTTATCCAAAGAAACTTCCACAGTTTGTTACTTTTACCTCTGAAATCCACTTTGCACATCTACTAACTTTATGAAGACAATAGGGAACAGTAGGTTAATGGAATATACGGTTGATTTACTGCTTTAAGTTTAATCTACTGGCAAATTTTACCTGAAAAGACACACATTAAATAGCTAATTTGTATGATAGCTGTAGAGAGCATGTATCCTGAATTTAAATGTGAAACACGTTGCAGAAACGTTTTAGAGAGAAATCATCTCCTAAATTATATATATTTTTTGTAATAGAATGATGACTCATTAGATGGCTCATATAGAAACAAGATTGTCAGCAAACGAAGCTGAAAATTGAAGCCAAAAGTAAGACGTAGGAGTTGTAGAAGTCATGAGAATGCAAAATAATATGAATTCATTGTTGTCGATACTCCATTCACAGCAAAGAATGCATTTAGTTTATGTAGTTCGTACCCATCTGTCAGTCTGTTGTAGCCAATTATTACCTTCAGCTCCCTTCCCTGCCATGTGCTGCAGTATGCAGTTTTATTTTAGGATATCGCTACACACCCTACTATTTCCGTTTTCCTACCAACAAACTCATTCAGCTAAAATATATACTACAGTGAATCTGCTCCTTCTGCACTTGACTTTGTATTCATCTCTGTAATTTCCTATTTATACGTGGATTATATAAACATTGTAGCACAACAGTGAGATTTATAGGAATCTGTTTTAGTGGATTAATGTATTCCATACAACTACACCAACATGAAAATCTGGGTCTTCTCTTTTGTCCTATATGTTACCCTTTGATCTTGTACCAAATGATGAGACTTTGTCAGGTTCTAGACAGTGGGGGTCATTTAATAAGGGCCCGATTCGCGTTTTCCCAACGTGTTACCCGAATATTTCCGATTTGCTATGATTTTCCCTGTATTGCCCCGGGTTTTTGGCGCACGCGATAGGATTGTGGCGCAACAATCGGCACGCATTGTGAGGGAAATCGGGGGGGTGCTGAATAAATAATACCGACGATTCGGAAAAAAAACCGACGCCGCATTTAAAAAAAAAGTGACGCGACTTACCTTCATCCGGATGCTGTGAACTCAGTGGCTTTCCGATGCTTCAGCGGCAGCAGCGACACTGGTGGACGTCGGAGAGGAACATGCCTTAGTGAATCCCGGCCGACCCGAATCCACGCAGAATACGCAACCGCTGGATCACGAAGGACGGGTAAGTAAATCTGCCCCAGTATGTCAGTGGGTATGGAAAGTATTCAGACCCCTCATTTTTACTTTACAACTCTTGTTTGCATTGCAGCCAATTGGTAAGATCAAGAAAATACATTTTTTTACTGATATTTTACTAATTTATTTAACCAGAGAAACGTAAATATCCATGTCACAACTATTCACCCCCTTGCTCAATATGGAGTAGAAGGCAGCTTTAGAGTGGTTAAGCCAAGAGTCTTCTTGAGAGAGATGCAACAAGTTTTTCACACTTGGATTTTAGGACCTCTGCGTCTTCCTTGCAGATCCTCTCCAGTTCCTCAGTTGGGATGGTGAACGTTGTCAGAAGCCATTTTCAGGTCTTCCAGCGATGCTCAATGGGTTCAGGTCTGGGCTCTGGCATGTGCAGTCAGGAATGGTCACAGAGATGTTCTGAAGCCTCTGCTTTGTTATTTAGCTGTGTGCCTAGGCGCTCTTGTGCGGTCCAGTTGAGGCCAGAGCACTCTGGACAGGTTTTCATCCAGGATATCCCTGTACTTGGCCACATTATCTTCTTCAATTGCAACAACACCACCATAGCATGATGCTGCCACCACCTCGTTTCACTGTTGGGATTTATTTGGCAGGTGATGAGCAGTGCCTGTTGTGGTCCACAAATACCACTTAGACTAACACCAAAAAGTTCAATCTCATCTTCATCAGACAGAGAATATTGTTTCTGATAGTCTGGGAGTTTTCTTGTGTTTGTTAGAAACTCTGTAGGACTTTTTATAGGTTAGTGAATGGAACTTTCTGTCATCGCATCAGTGATCCTGAAGTTCTCTCCTTACCATCTCCCTTCATGCTCTTCTTCACAATTGATAGTTTGATAGATGGCTAGGTCAAGGAAGAGTTGTGATCGTCCCAAACTTCTTCCATTTAAGGATTATGGAGGCCACTGTGCTCTTAGAAACCTTGAGTTCTGCAGAAATTCTTTAGTACCTTTTGCCAGATCTGTGCCTTGCTACAATTCTGTATCGAAGCTCCTTGGGCATTCTAGATCTCATGTTTCTCAAATGCCTGACATGCATTGTGAGCTGTGAGGTCTTATACAGACAAGTGTGTGCCTTTCCTAATCAAGTGCAATTAATTTAAGTAAACATAACGGTACTCCAGTGAAGGAGTAGAACCATCTCTGGGAGGATCAGAAGGGGAAATGGACAGCATGTTTATAATTCCGTTTTTTCTTTTAATAAATTAGAAAAATATCTACTTTGCATTTCTGTCAAGATGGGGTGCAGAGTGTATATTAATGAGCCAAAAAAAACAACTTTTTTGATCTTACCAATTGGCTCGCAATGAAAACAAACAAAATTTAAGGGATTGAATACTTCTGTAAGCAGTGTAGTGTTTGGTGAACCACATTGCAATATCTTATATGCCCACAGTGCAGGTCAGTGATCAGTGCGGCCAGGACTGGTCTTTGTGTGGTGCTGGTTAATAGGGCTACTGGCCGTTTGAAGACCTTCTTAAAAGTATTCCAACAAATTTTCTCAGATATCTGCTTGCATCTTATCCATAATTCATAAAGAAAATACAATATTATGGAAATCTTCTTTTACTCGTTATATGAAGACAGTATCTGTGGAGACCAGTATGGCTTTCTTAATTTTAGTAAGTTTCCATACTGTATAATTCAACATCCTGTCATTAGGCTCTTGAAAGTCATGCTTGATTTAAGGGGTCTTCTTTCAAGGTAGCAAAAAGACACATTGGGGCTTATTACTAAGGGTCGCGGATTGCAGTTTCGTCAGACTTTGCGTTTTCAGGATTTGCACGGCTTTGACAGGTATTTAACGGGTTCACACCACACAATGGTTTTTGGAGCAGTTGCAATGGCTTCCATGCACGCAAATTGGGGGGCGTTATGGCGGATGATCCGACAGATTCGGGAACTCGCTGCGCGGGATTTAACTTTCAAATTGGTGTCGCAAGGACAATGCATTATGTCCCGGGAAGAAGAAGGTGAACCCCAGAAAACTGAGCGGGGAGGAGGGGAAGCGACACATGCAGGAATCTGGCGCACAATTTTATGTGAATCACGGTTACAGTGATGTATCTTTGGAGAATGCATATTTCGGGTGAAACTCGCGGACGCGTAAGTAAATGTGCCCCATTGTATCCTTATCCATCTGGTTAATGTATTTGCATATTTCCCGGAATCCCTATGAAGCCTCAAAGTCTTCAGAGGCCTGCAAGACGACTAATTGGCAAAGTCTCCGCTAGGAGAATACTTACTTTGACCCTAGTCACAAGCCTCTCGAACCGCAAAACCAGTTCCCACACTTACTGAAGAGACACAACCATGTCAGAGCAGTGCTGTCTAAGTTGCAAATCTGTTCCTTCTAGAATAGATATTTGTTTTAACTTTAATTCCATATCATGTCATTAGGCTTATGAAAGTCTTGCCTATGATATGAGGGCATCGTTAAGGTAATCAATAGTGGCATATTGTTTCCTGTTTCCTTGGTTGTTCCTTTTAGGAAGGTATACAGGGCCATTTCTGTCACCCTGCTAAGGGGGCCATTGCCTGGGATGGTGCCAATTAGAAGCAGAGGGTGGGGGGGGGGGTGGCCATCATAAGGGACCCCCGGACCTCAGAAAGCCACTCACCAGGGGCGTAAAACTACAGCAGTAGGCAGTTGCTTACGGGGCCCACCCGGGGGTCATGGGCCCGTACGGGCCGTATCCGGGCTCGCTTCCCCCTGGCGTAGTGCGCCCTGTAATGGACAGCACAGCGGCCCGAAATGCAAGGGCTTGGATTAGGGGCGGGCACACATCATCTTCTGCTCCTTGTAGTCTGCACGGAGGATCTTGATATCAGGAGGGAGAGAAGGGGAGGAAGGGGAGGAGACTGCCTCTGCAGCCAATCCTGCTCTGAAGTCAGCAAGCCCGGGAAACTGAACTTGAGGGAGAGAAGTTGGAAAATGAAGAAGAAGCAGCAGCCTCCTCCTAGCAGAATGGGGAATCAGCCAGAGCCAAGCCCTCCTCCCCCCCAGTGTCTCCTACACTCTGCCTTAACCCCTTAGTGTCCTGTGTGCAGGAGCAGCTAAGAAGCTCCTGAGTGCCCCTACAGACCCCCTCTGATCATCCCCTCATATTTCCCCACCATGCATTTCTATATTAATATGATGTTCTGCAGCAGCTGTTTGTGGAGCAGTCAGTAATAAATGTGCTTCAGTCAGTAATAAATGTGCTTCAGTCAGTAATAAATGTGGTGCAGTCAGTAATAAATGTGGCAGCGGGTCAGTAATAAATGTGGCGCGATCGGTAATATGATATGTGGCCGGGTCGGTAATAATGTGGCGCCAGTCGGTTAAATAAATGTGAGCGCTGTCGCGTTAATAAATGTGGCGCACATTCAGATACAGCAGAACAGCCCCTGTTAGGTGACATATTTCTGTCGAGGGTTATTAGAAGTTCTGTGCAAAAGCTTAAGTGTAAAATAGGGAGGTCTGTAGCATCTGGTCTTGGAATGCGGGGGTCTGCGCAGGCTGGCTCATGAGTTGGGGGGGGTGGTCCGTCAGCGTTGGCTATGTATTGGGGGTGTTCTGCGGTGGTTGCACATGTATTACACGATTATGCAGTGGTTGGCGCGGTGTATTGGCGGTTCTGCAGTTGGTTGTGCGTGTATTGGAAGGTTCTGCAGTGGTTGGCGCTGTGTATTAGGGGGTTTTTATAAGCGCAATGGTAGTAATTGAAAGGTTCTGCGCTCCTCTTCCTGCTTCTTAGTAAAAGTAAAGAGATTTCTCTTCCCCTGCGTTCTTGCGGCTAATGGCTAATCAGACAAGCAGTGTAAGGGTTTTAACACTCGACTAGTCGCGATGGGACACATGGCCCATACGCTGGTATGAGCAGGAGCCGCGTATGGATGGGCTTCACCACTATTAAGAAGTTCCATTATTTCTCCATTATGAGGAGAATAACAGAGACCGGCAAAAATAGAGCGCCCCCCCAGCGCCTAACACTGTTACCGTACTTCTAAAAGGAGAAAAACATGAGCAGCAACAGGCGTTATTATTACAGCTATTATACAGGAGACGGGTGTAAGGCAAACCATTCGGGCGAGCTTATCATCTACTGCCGGTTGTCTGTTTATTCACCTATTATAGAAAAAGATTAGTGGAAACCATTGTAACCTGAGAGGACCTATGGTTGGAGGGGGCCCCAGCCAAAAATTTGCTAGGGGGGCCCCTCATCCTAGTACGCCACTGCACTCACACACACTGATGAGAGGTAACTACATGCTCTTAGAGAGGCTGGACCATATACAAACTTTTTACAATTCCTCCTGTCCAGATGTAGGAGAGGCGAGAAGGGGCAAGCCAAGAACCAGTGTTCTGTGGACTTTCCACGTTCTTTTAGGTGCCTAGACACATGTGTCGCACCCAACCTTTTTATGTCGCAGCTGCTTATCTTCATGCACACACATTTCACAATGAATGGGTGTTCCAGTGCTCCAGCAGACCAAGTGCCAGATTTAACTATGCAAAGTCCATGTTTAAGTGTCCAAAAAAAAAAAGTGGTGCACTCTGTCAAGCGTGCAGAGGAAACAGATTCAGTAAGACGTCGCCCCAGAAATTCCTGAATCATGACACATCTAACAGGTAACGCACATTGTACAGGACTGCCCCATTGTCTTTACTTATTGACGCTTGTGTGGGAACAACAACTTTACCTTCTGCTCAGAAAGCTGCCCATGCTTGTGATTTTGAGTGATCTCTTTCTCCTGTAATTATCCCTCCTCACTGTTAAACAATAGTACTTGAATGCGGCCAACGACGTGTGTCAGTATGAGTCTTAGACAATAAATTAATTATGGCCCGCATGACCGGGATATGAAGATTGTCGGCACAATCGCCACAAATTGACGCCCCTAGAAACTCGCATGGCCATAATTGGTTCAGGGGAGCATGAGGCAATGCAAAGGCAAATGTCACAGTCCAATCACCGCTACACATAATTGTTTCATCTTCTTCTCGACTAACATATAAGATTAAGTATAAATTACTTTTCTCCATTAGCAGCCCAGTGTGGGCCTGATGCTAGAGTCGCATCTATTGTCTGGATCTTTCTACTTTTCGAAATTGTAGTGCATAATAAATCATACTTGGTGTTGATTTCCGCCATCGTTCTATCAGTAGCACAAAAGCCTCCGTGCATAGTATTAATAATCCATCTCAAGTGTACGCCTGTAATGCAAAATGGGGGCAGCTGGGTATTGAGGTTCAATTTAGGTTTATTGTACATTGTTCTAGGTGAAGTACCAAGTGATTTAAATTATGAATAATGATTAATTCCCATTGCATGAGAGGATAGTATTACATAAAATTTCACATTTAAAATGATAAAACAGGGTTCAATTGCTCTGCGCTTAGTGCAGTATTGCGTGAATCAAGCACAATTGTTGGTCCATAGCCGCATCTGTGAGCTTTTTGTTTTGGCAGAGATCGGAGTAGTAGGGATTTCTATAGGAACTGCCAATAACCTAAAAATGGGATGTTAATCTGCAGTCTTAAGGTTACTATCCGTGACTGCGGTGGGGGGGGGAGTCTTTACCAGTTTCTAACCCTTAAAAGGGGTTTCTAAGAGTTCCAAAAAAAATATGTAGTCAGGACTGAGGCAGGGCTTTAAACAAAAAATAATAAGTGTACCCGGTCCGCCGCTCCTGACATTCCGTGCCGCAGTCCTTCTGATTGCGTCCCTTGTTTTTACAGGGGCAGGGAGAAGTCGTGCTCTGGGGCTTCTGACAGCCGATTATGGCGGCCAACCCACTTGGTCCTATTCTCTCGGACAAGTATCCGGTTCTCGGACGAACCTATAGCTTCCGAGCAGCTCTTCCCTGTCCCAACAGGGGGCATAGATCAGGGGACTGCGGACGGGACTATCAGGAGCATTCGGAGGGTGAGGTAAACGTTATTATTTTTAAAAAGCCCCCCCCCCCGTCCGCGATCCATAATCTCTTGGAACTCTCCGACAATCATTAACGCTTGTAGTCCTTTTTAATTTTTTTTTGTTTCCACTCTTCACTCCCGCTTCAAAAATTTTTCCAAAAACTATTTTTTCTGTGTACAGAGCTGTTATGAAGGGCTGGGTTTTGTGTGCACAACAAAATTGTACTTTCTCATGCAGTTTTTGATATATTATGCCATGTAGTGGAAAGTGGAAAAAAAAAAAAACTCCAAAGCAGTGACAAAGTGACACAAAAAAAAAAGCATTTGTGCTTGTCTTAGGGCTCATCACTGAGCTCTCCAACTAAACTCTGATATATTGTTTGTGGGTCGGCAATAATTCAAATTCATATAGGTTTATTTGTTTAATAGATTTAAAAATAGTTGCAATCTTTTGTACAACAATAAGCAGGTAGTATTCCAGATGTACAGTCTGTTGCTTCTTTTTTGCATTTTTGCTCTTGAGATTAAACTTTGTTTCTCTCCAATGAGGATGGAGACAGTGCGGCTTACTAAGGGTGCGGATCGCACTTCGTCGGATCCACTTTCAATGGTTCGGGTGTGGCACAGCTTGTGACAGGTATTTAACAGGTCTCTGTACTGGGATGTGTCGCACAAGATCGGATTGTGGCGCAGCGTGTGGCTTTACATGCGACAGCAAATTAGGGGGCATGCCATGAAGACGATCCATCTGATTGGAATTGAGAGCGGGGGGACATTAAACTTTAAAATTGTGTTGCAAGGCCCACAGACTACTGCACCATGAAGAAGAATGTGGACTCCGGGTGGACCTTAGAGGGGGAAGCGGAACATTCAAGGACATCGGGCCGAATGATAGCAGCACAGTCACATTATCGCAGGACAATGTACTTTCGTGAACTCCTCGGACTCGGGTAAGTAAATGGCCAGTGCCTGCCTCTTGATTGCGATTTGTAAGGGGTTATACGGGTTTAAAAAATGTTTATGGCCGGGTGGGGAGGGCTATTTAAACATAATAACATGTACTTACCTCTCCGGCGGCGCTGGATGTCCTGCGCCGCGGCGGTCTCTATATGTCGCGGGTTTCATTACACCGGCGCACAGGGGCTTCCGGCCCGGCCGGATGCTCCCAGCGGCACCATTCCAGCGCTTACAACGCTGCTGGAGAAGGGCGGTGGGAGAGCGTCCACAACGCGGACCAGAAGCCTCCCTGCGCGCGGCTTCCGTGCCCGTTGTTACAGGGGCACGGACGAAGTGGACCGCGGAGCGGGACATCGGCGGAGCATTCAGGAGGTAAGTCCATGTTGTATTATGTTTGAATATCCTCCCCAGACCGGCCATAAAAAAAATTTTTAAACCCGGATAACCCCTTTAACCAGGGACAATGTTTATCATATTTTGTTAGAGACCATTTACTCATTTAATAATCTAATTATTAGGTGTCTGTTTTGAAGACTCTAAAATCAAAGGTGAACAGCTTTTTCTTGCTGGAGGTGAGACAAAACAAGCATGAGAACTTTGATATACTAGACAAATATCTGCTTTTGCTTAGAGCAAAGGGGGACACATAGTATGGTTCCACTCACTTCTAGGGGAGTTCTGAATACGGCTACAATTGCTCACACATCCCAATATAAAATGAAAGTAAAAGGAGAGAGAGCGCTTGATAGGATGAAAAATTAAGATTCTATCTAGACTATTATACATTCAGATCAGAATATGCTTTTAAATGAATTCATTTTTGACACAATAAACTATAATAACAAGCGTGCTGTATCTTTAAGATAACACAGTAGGCCTAGTTTACTTAATTCCAAGAACCAGTTTGATTGTATTTGAAGATCCATGAAATGGAGCTTCCAAACTGTTTTCTACGTTACACATTTAATGGGGAGAGTATATATGGTTGTATGCATAAATCGCTGTGAGAAAGTTTGCAGGATTATAAACGCCTGGATTTAGCGCAAGATCGTTAGTGTATTAAGACAAAGAAATGAAGAGTAAAAAACACTTAGTGATCAGTAATCGGCTTCATCACAGTTGCCACTATCCGAAAACATGAGAGTTATTCTGAGATCCCAAACGTGACCAGAATACAGTATAGGTAGAAAGGATGAATGATTATATGAACTGTCTCTTCCCCCGTTAATATATTCCTGACATGACTTTAAAGGGAACCTGTCACTCTAACTTACAATAAACCCAAACAGTACCTCATACATGAATGTAAAGGTGTTAATGATTAGTGGCACCTCTGTGTTGTGTTTTGTATGCTAAAAATCTCATTTTTGTGAGGGAAATCAGGGGGAGTGTGGACTGAAATTAAATAACGTACCGCGATTCGGAAAAACACCGCCGCATTTGAAAAAAAAGTGACGCGCTTACCTTCATCCAGGAGGACATGGGAAACTCCAGTGCTTTCCCTGTATTGCCCCGGGTTTTTGGCGCACGCGATAGGATTGTGGCGCATCGGCACGCATGTGAGGGAAATCGGGGGGCGTGGCTGAATAATTACCCGACGGATTCGGAAAAACCGCCGCATTTAAAAAAAAAAGTGACGCGCTTACCTTCATCCAGGATGGCTTGGTGAACTCCAGTGCTTTCCGATGCTCTTCAGCGCAGCAGCGACACCTGGTGGACGTCGGAGGAACTGCCTTAGTGAATCCCGGCCGACCCGAATCCACCGCAGAATACGCACCGCTGGATCACGAAAGGACCGGGTAAGTAAATCTGCCCCAGTATGTCAGTGGGTATGGAAAGTATTCAGACCCCTTTCATTTTTACTTTACAACTCTTGTTTGCATTGCAGCCAATTGGTAAGATCAGAAAGCAAAATACATTTTTTTACTGATATTTTACTATTGATTTAACACAGAGAAACGTAAATATCACATAGTCACAACTATTCACCCCCTTTGCTCAATATGGAGTAGAAGCAGCTTTAGAGCTGGTACAGCCAAGAGTCTTCTTGAGAAGATGCAACAAGTTTTTCACACTTGGATTTTAGGATCCTCTGCTTCTTCCTTGCAGATCCTCTCCAGTTCCCTCAGGTTGGATGGTGAACGTTGTCAGAAGCCATTTTCAGGTCTCTCCAGCGATGCTCAATTGGGTTCAGGTCTGGGCTCTGGCTGTGCCAGTCAGGAATGGTCACAGAGATGTTCTGAAGCCTCTGCTTTGTTATTTTAGCTGTGTGCCTAGGCACATTGCCTTGTTCAGCCCAGTCTGAGGTCCAGAGCACTATGGAACAGGTTTTCATCCAGGATATCCCTGTACTTGGCCACATTCATCTTTCCTTCAATTGCAACAACACCACCATAGCATGATGCTGCCACCACCTCGTTTCACTGTTGGGATTTTATTTGGCAGGTGATGAGCAGTGCCTGATTTGGTCCACAAATACCACTTAGACTTAACACCAAAAAGTTCAATCTTCGTCTCATCAGACAGAGAATCTTGTTTCTGATAGTCTGGGAGTTTTTCTTGTGTTTTTTAGAAACTCTTTATGACTTTCATATGTCTAGTAATGGAACTTTCTCTCATCTGCCTACAGTGATCCTGAAGTTCTCCTTTACCTCTCCCTTCAATGCTCTTCTTCCACAATTGCATAGTTTTGATAGATGGCTAGGTCAAGGAAGAGTTGTGATCGTCCCAAACTTCTTCCATTTAAGGATTATGGAGGCATAGTGCTCTTAGAAACCTTGGTTCTGCAGAAATAGAATCTTTAGTACCTTTTGCCAGATCTGTGCCTTGCTACAATTCTGTATCGAAGCTCCTTGGGCAGTTCCTTAGATCTCATGATTCTCAAATGCTCTGACATGCACTGTGAGCCTGTGAGGTCTTATACAGACAAGTGTGTGCCTTTTTCCTAATCAGTGCAATAATTTAGTAAAACAACGGTACCTCCAGTGAAGGAGTATAGAACCATCTCTGGGAGGATCAGAAGGAAATGGACAGCATGTTATAATTCAGTTTTTCTTGTTTAATAAATTAGAAAAATATCTACATTTGTATTTCTGTCAAGATGGGGTGCAGAGTGTATATTAATGAGCAAAAAAACAACTTTTTTCATCTTACCAATTGGCTGCAATGAAACAAACAAAATTTAAGGGATCTGAATACTTTCTGTAAGCACTGTAGTTGTTTGGTGAACATTGTTTTTGGCTACATTGCAATATCTTATATGCCTCACAGTTGGCAGGTCAGTGATCAGTGGCCAGGACTGGTCTTTTGTTGGTGCTGATTAATAGGGCTACTGGCCGTCTTGGAAGACCTTAAAAGTATTCCAACAAATTTTCCTCAGATATCTGCCTTTGCATCTTATCCATAATTCCATAAAGACAAATACAATATATATGGAAATCTTCTTTACTCGTCATATGAAGACAGTATCTGTGAGACCAGTATGGCTTTTAATTTTTAGTAAGTTTCCATACTGTATAATTCAACATCCTGTCATTAGGCTTCTTGAAAGTCATGCTTGATTTAAGGGGTCTTTCTTTCAAGGTAGCAAAAAGACACATTGGGGCTTATTACTAAGGGATTTGCACGGCTTTGACAGGTATTTAACAGATGTCACACACAATTGGTTTTTGGAGCAGCTGCAATGGCTTCCATGCAACGCAAATTGGGGGGCGTACTGTCGGATGATCCCACAGATTCGGACTGAGCGCGGGATTTAACTTTCAAATTGTGTCGCAAGACAATGCACTTACATGTCCTAGGAAGAAGAAGGTGAACTCCAGAAAACCTGAGCGGGGAAGCGACACATGCAGGATATCGGGTGCACAATTTTAGTGAATCACGGTACAGTGCATGATCTTTGGAGAATGCATTTTCGGTGAACTCTGCGGACCAGGTAAGTAAATGTACCCCATTGTTATCCTTATCCCATCCTGGTTAATGTATTTGCATATTTCCCGAAATCCGCTAGTGTAGCATCAAAGTCTTCAGATGCCTGCAAGACGACCTTAATTGGCAAAGTCTCCGTAAGGAGAACTCTTACTTCTTGACCCTAGTCACAAGCCTCTCGAACAGCAAAACCAGTTCCCTACACTGTACTGAAGAGACACAAACATGTCAGAGCAGTGCTGTCTACAGTTGCAAATCTGTTCCTTCTAGAATAGATATTCTGTTTTAACTTTAATTCCATATCATGTCATTAGGCTTATTGAAAGTCATGCTATGTTATGAGGGCATCTTTTAAGGTAACCAATAGTGGCATTGTTTTCCTGTTTTCCTTGGTTGTCCCTTTTAGGAAGGTATACAGGGCCATTTCTGTCGCCCTGCTAAGGGGGCCATTGCCTGGGATGGTGCCCAATAGAGCAGAGGTGGGGGGTGGCCATAAGGGACCCCCGGACCTCAGAGAGCCCACTCACCCAGGGGCGTAGCTACAGCCGTAGCAGACGTAGCATTTGCTACGGGGCCCGGCAGGGTCATGGGCCCGTACTGGACCCTATCCGGGCTCCGCTTTCTTCCTGGCTGTAGTTACGCCCCTGTAATGGGCAGCACAGCGGTCCGAGATGCAGGGCTGGATTTAAGGGCCGGGCACCATCCTTCTGCTCCTTGTAGTCTGCACGGAGGATCTTGATATCAGGAGGGAGAGAGGGAGGGAGGGGAGGAGACTGCCTGCAGCCAATACCTGCTCTGCATGTCAGCAGCGCGGGAGACTGAACTTGAGAGAGAAGTCGGCACCTGAAGAAGAAGCAGCAGCCTCCTCCATAGCAGAACGGGAATCAGCCAGAGCCAAGTCCTCCCTCCCCCCAGTGTCTCCTCACACTCTGCCTTAACCCCTTAGTGTCCTGTGTGCAGGAGCAGCTAAGAAGCTCCTGAGTGTCCCTTACAGACCCCCTCTGCATCATCCCCTCATATCTTCCCCCACCACTGCATTTCTATATTAATATGATGTTCTGCAGCAGCTGTTGTGGAGCAGTCAGTAATAGATGTGCTTCAGTCAGTAATAAATGTGGTGCAGTCAGTAATAAATGTGGAGCAGTCGGTAATAAATGTGGTGCAGTCAGTAATAAATGTGGTGCAGTCAGTAATAAATGTGATGCGGTCAGTAATAAATGTGGTGCGGTCAGTAATAAATGTGGTGCAGTCAGTAATAAATGTGGTGCAGTCAGTAATAAATGTGATGCAGTCAGTAATAAATGTGATGCAGTCAGTAATAAATGTGGCGCAGTCGTTAATAAATGTGGAGCAGTCAGTAATAAATGTGATGCAGTCAGTAATAAATGAGGTGCAGTCAGTAATAAATGTGGCGCAGTCGGTAATAAATGTGGAGCAGTCGGTAATAAATGTGACGCAGTCGGTAATAAATGTGACGCAGTTGGTAATAAATGTAGCGCAGTCGGTGATAAATGTGGCGCAGTCGGTAATAAATGTGGCGCACATTCAGACTAAGCAGTAACAGCCCCTTTAGGTGACATTATTCTGTCTGAGTTGTGTATTAGAATGTTCTGCAACAGCTTAAGTGTAAATAGGGAGGTTCTGTAGCATCTGGCTCGTGTATCGGGGGTTCTGCGGCAGCTGGCTCATGTGTTGGGGGGGTTCCGTCAGCAGTTGGCTCATGTATTGGGGGGTGTTCTGCGGTGGTTGCCACATGTATTACAAGATTCTGCAGTGGTTGGCGCGTGTATTGGAAGGTTCTGCAGTGGTTGGTGCGTGTATTGGAAGGTTCTGCAGTGGTTGGCGCATGTATTAGGGGGTTCTACAGCGCATGTAGTATTGAAAGGTTCTGCTGCTCCTCTTCCTGCTTCTTAGTAAAAGTTAAAGAGATTTAACTCTTCCCCTGCTTTCTTGCGGCTAATGGCTACTCAGACAAGCAGTGTAAGGGTTAAACCTCCTGACTAGTCGGCGATGAGGACACATGGCCCATACGCTGGTACTGAGCAGGAGCCGCCGTACTGATGGGCTCTCACCACTATTAAGGGGTTCCATTATCTTCTTCCATTATGGAGAATAACAGAGACCGGCAGTAAATAGAAGCCCCTCCCCCAGCGCCATAACTGTTACTGTTACTTATAACAGAGAAACATGAGCTGCAACAGGCGTTATTATTACAGCTATTAATACAGGTGACGGGATGTAAGGAAACCTTCCGGAGAGCTTAATCTACTGCCGGTGTCTGTTATTCCCCTCTATTATAGAAAAAGATAGTGGAAACCCATGTAACACTGAGGACCTATGGTTGGAGGGGGCCCCAGCCAAAAATTTGCTATGGGGCCCACTCATTCCTAGTTACGCCACTGCACTCACCACACACTCTTGGAGAGGTAACTACATGCTCTTGGAGAGGCTGACCATGATACAAAACTTTTTAACTAATTCCTCCTGTCCAGATAGCTAGGAGAGGCAGAAGGGGCAAGCCAGGAACACTAGTTTTCTGGTGGACTTTCCACGTTCTTTTAGGTGCCTAGACCACATTTGTGTCGCACCCAACCCTTTTATGTCGCAGCTGCATTATTCTTTATGCAACACAAATTTCTGCACTGAATGGGGTGTTCCAGTGCTCAGTCAGACCGTGTGCCAGATTTAATATGCAAAGTCCCATGTTTAAGGTGTCCAAAAAAAAAAGTGGTGCACTCTGTCAAGGCTTTGCAGAGGAAACCAGATTCATGAAAGACGTGCGCCAGAAATCCTGAATCTGCACACTAAACAGGTAACTGCACATTGTACAGACTGCCCCTATTTCTTTACTTCTTGCCGCTGTGTGGAAAAACAACTTTCCTTTTGCTCAGAAAGCTGCCCCACTGCTATGTGATTTTGAGTGATCTCTCTTCTCCCTGTAATGTATTCCCTTCCTCACTGTTAACAATAGTACTGAATGCGGCCAACGCAGTGTTCTCAGTATTGAGGCTTAGACAATAAATTAATTATTGGCCGCCCGGGACATATTGACAGATTGACGGCCAATCCAACAAATTGACGCCCCTAGCAACTCGCCATGGCCATAATTGGTCAGGGGAGCATGGGTCAAAGCCAAAGGCAAATGTCAAGTCCACTCATCTCTAAACATAATTATTTTCAGCAAACTAATATATTAATATTAGAGATGAGCGAACACTAAAATGCTCGGGTACTCGTTATTCGAGACGAACTTTTCCCGATGCTCGAGTGCTCGTCTCGAATAACGAACCCCATTGAAGTCAATGGGAGACTCGAGCATTTTTCAAGGGGACCAAGGCTCTGCACAGGGAAGCTTGGCCAAACACCTGGGAACCTCAGAAAAGGATGGAAACACCACGGAAATGGACAGGAAACAGCAGGGGCAGCATGCATGGATGCCTCTGAGGCTGCCTAATCGCACCATTATGCCAAAATTATGGGCAACAGCATGGCCATGACAGAGTGACAGAATGAAGCTAGATAGCATCTAAAACATCCAATAATTGACCCTGACACTATAGGGGACGGCATGCAGAGGCAGCGGCAGCAGGCGTGTCATGGCGACATACCCTAAATGGACTCAGGCTTCAAACCAATGGGTGGCAGAGAGGAACCAAAGAGAACCAGAGAGGTGAGCAAGAAGCGCTCAAATAATATCGGTACATGATAAAAGTTTGCCAGTATATTTTGTGGATTACACAGCAGGGTGGCGACAAAGTTAACATGGAAGCCATGAAAACAACCCAAAATTCTGCCTGACACAGCTCGTTTGATAAGGGGACCATGTATGGAGGCAGTGAACTAGTAGTAGATTAAAGGTGCTGCAGTTAAAACTATGTTAGTTGGATCTTGGCATGGAGCTGGCGCTCCGCTGCCAGGCGAGCTTTCGCCAATATTAATATTAATATAAATTACTTTTCTCCATTAGCCAGCACAGTTGGAGCTGATCTAGAGTCTGCATTGTCTGGATCTTTCTACTTTTTCTGAAATTATATTGCATAATAAATACATAACTTGGTGTTGATCCGCCATCTGTTCTATTCAGTAGCACAAAGCCTCAGTGCACTAGTATTAATAATCCATCTCTAAGTGTACGCCTGTAATTGAACAATGGTGGGCAGCTGGAGTCTATTAGAGGTTCAATCTTAGGTTATATGTAAATTGTTCTATGGTGAAGTACAAGTGATTAAATTAATGAATAATTGATTAATTCCCATCTTCATGAGACGGATAGTATTAAGCAAATTATTACATTTAAAATGATAACAACAGGTCAATTGCTCTGCGCTTAGTGCAGTGAATTGACGTGAATCATCACAATGTTGCGTCATAGCCGTCATCTGTGAGCTTTTGGTTTTGGCAGAGATCAGCGTGATATAGGGATTTCTATAGGAATTCCAATAACCTCAAAATGGGGATGTAATCTGTAGTCTTCATGTTACTATCCTGTACATGCTACTTCTTTACCATTTTCTTAACCCCTTAAAGGGGTTTCCTAAGAGTTCCAAAAAAATTAGTAGTCAGGCTGAGGCAGGCCTTTAAAAAAAATAATTAAAGTGTACCTCGTCCGCCGCTCCTGATGTCCTGTGCCGCAGTCCTTCTGATTTGCGCTCCTGTTTGTTTACAGGGGCAGGGAAGTCGTGCTCTGGGAGCTTCCGGACAGCCGATATGGCCGGCCACACCCACTTGTTCCTATCTCTCGGCACTGTATCCGGTTCTTGGACGACCTTAAGCTCCCCGAGCAGCTCTTCCCTGTCCCAAACAGGGGCATAGATCAGAAGGACTGCGGCACGGGACATCAGGAGCATCGGAGGAGGTGAGTAAACGTTTATTTTTTTTTAAAAAGCCCCCCCCCCCGTCCCGACTCCTAATTCTTTGGAACTCTCCGACAACTCATTTAACGCTGTAGTCCTTTTTAATTTTTTTTTTGTTTCCACTTTTCACTCCCCGCTTCAAAAACTTTTTCAAAAACTATTTTTTTCTGTGTACAGAGCTGTATGAGGGCTTGCTTTGTGCACAACAAATTGTACTTTCTAATGACAGTTTTTGATATTTCATGCCATGTAGTGGAAAGCTGGAAAAAAACTCCAAATGCAGTGAAAGTGACACAAAAAAAGATTTGTGCTCTGTCTTTAGGGCTCTCACTGAGCTCTCCAAATAACACCTCTGATATATTCTGTGGGTCGGCATAATTCAAATTCATATAGGTTTATTTTGTTTTAATAGATTTAAAAAATATTGCAATCTTTTGTTCAATAAATAATGCAGGTAGGTATTCCACAGATTCACAGGTCTTTTTGCTTCTTTTTGCTTTTTGCTTCTTGAGATTAAACTTTTGTTTTCTCCAGATGGAGACAGTGCGGCTTACTAAGGGTCGCGGATCGCACTTTCGTCGGACTTTCCAATGGTTTCGGGTTGTGCACAGCTGTGACAGGTATTTAACAGGTCTCTGTACTGGGATTGTGTCGCACAAGATCGGATTGTGGCGCAGCTGTGCTGGCTTTCATGCGACACAAATTAGGGGGCATGCCATAAGACGATCCATCTGATTCGAATTGAGAGCGGGATTAAACTTTAAAATTGTGTTGCAAGCCCAAGCACTTACATGCACCATGAAGAAGAATGTGGACTCCGGTGGACCTTAGCGGGGAAGCGGCACATTCAGGACATCGGGCGCATGATCGCAGCACAGTCCATTATCGCAGGACAATGTACTTTCTGTGAACTCCTCGGACCGGGTAAGTAAATGTGCCCAGTGCCTTGCCTCTTGATGCGATTTAAAGGGGTTATCCGGGTTTAAAAAATTTTTTATGGCCGGGCTGGGGAGGGCTATTTAAACATAATAAACATGTACTTACCTCCTCCGGCGGCGCTGATGTCCTGCGCCGCGGCCGGTCTTCTCTGTGCGCTGGTTTCATTACACCGGCGCACAGGGAGCTTCCGGCCGGCCGGATGCTCCCATGCGCACCATCTCCCAGCGCTTACAACGCTGAGAGATAGGGACGGATGGGAGGAGCCGTCCACAACGCGGACCAGAAGCTCCCTGCGCGCGGCTTCCGTGCCCCTGTTTGTTTACAGGGGCACGGATCGAAGTGACCGCGGAGCGGGACATCGGCGGAGCCGGAGGAGGTAAGTCCATGTTTATTATGTTTAACTATCCCTCCCCAGCCCGGCCATAAAAAAATTTTTAAACCCGGATAACCCCTTTAACCAGGGACAATGTTTCATCATATTTTTGTATAGACCATTTACTCATTTAAATAAATTAATATATTAGGTGTCTTTTCTGAAGACTAAATCACAAGTGAACAGCTTTTTCTGGGTGAGACAAAACCAATGCATGAGAACTTTTAATACTAGACAAAATCCTGCTGTATTTAGAGAAAGGGGGACACATACAGTATGGTCCACTCACTTCTATGGGAGTTCTGAATACAGCTACAATTGCTCACCAACATCCCAAACTACAATGAAAGTAAAAGGAGAGAGCTTGATAGGATGAGAGCTTAAGAAATCTTCTACATATTCTATACATCTCAGATCAGAATACTTCTTTAAATTAATTCATTTTTACACCAATAAACTATAAGTAACAATGTGCAGTATCTTTAAGATAACACAGTAGCCTAGTTTATTAATTCCAAGAACCAGTTCTGAGTCATTTGAAGATCCATGAAAGATGATATCCAACTGTTTTCTACGTTCCACATTTAATGAGGGAGAGCTATATATGGTGTAGCATAAATCTCTGTGGGTAACTAGTTTGCATGGATTATTAAAGCCTGGATTTAGCGCACAGCTGTTAGTGTATTAAAGACAAAGAAATGAAGAGTAAAAATACAATTAGTGCATCAGTAATCGGCTTCATCCAGGTGCCACTAATCCGAAAACAATGGAGTATTTATGAGCATCCAAAAACGTGACCAGAATACAGTATAGGATAGTAAAGGATGAATGATTATATAACTGTCCTCTTTATCATATTCCTGACATGACTTTAAAGGGAACCTGTCACCTCTAACTTACCCAATAAACCCCAAACAGTACCTCATACATGACTATAAAGGTGTCTAAATGATTGTGGCACCTCTGTGTTGCTGCTTTTGTCTTAAAACCATTTTTATTCCCCCTGTCTTCTTTCAGAGATCCCGTCAAGGAGGCAGGAGAGCTCTTGGATGAAGTCAAGCTTCCCCGCCTCCTCGTGGTCTTGTAAACTTGCCCCTCCGCACTCCTCAGATCCCATTATACACTCTGCACCCCATCTTGACAAAAGAAAAAAGAAGATATTTTTTGCTAATTTATTAAACGAAAATATATCACATGGCCATAAGTATTCAGCCCTTTGCTCAGTATTGAGTAGAAGCAGCTTTTGAGCTAGTACAGCCATGAGTTTTCTTGATGCAACCAGTTTTTCACACCTGGATTTTGGATCTTCTGCCTCTTCCTTGCAGAACTTCTCCAGTTCCCTCAGGTTGGATGGAGAACGTTGGTGGAAGCCATTTTGAGGTCTCTCCAGAGATGCTCAATTGGGTTTAGGTCAGGGCTCTGGCTGGGCCAGTCAGGAATGGTCACAGAGATGTTCTGATGTCTCTGCTTTCTTATGTTAGCTGTGTGCTTAGGGTCATTGTCTTGTTGGAAAGTGAACCTCCGGTCCTGTCTGAGGTCCAGAGCACACTGGAAGAGGTTTTCATCCAGGATATCTCTGTACTTGCCCGCATTAATCTTTCCTTCAATTTTAACCAGTCGTCATAAACATTACTTTTTATCTTCAGCTGCAAACCACATTGATCCCATAATATTAACCATTTGACAGAAATATAATTGGGGATTGGGATAATGCATCAAACATTTTATACGGAAATTCTTTGTGTAAACTAAAGGGTTTAATGTTACTATATTGTAAAGTTATATAAAATGTGAATTTGCTTTATATTAACCATGTAAATCCAGTAGCACAACAGTGTCACTGATTGACTATATCATTAATATTTATTGTATATTATCTTGCTAATAAACCTTCCTCAGCTGTGAAGCGATGAAGTTTCCATGAAATTCACGAGGGGAAACATAAGATTAATAACTGTGTGATGTCTAAGAGCTGAGCAGGATCTCCTCCTGGTGCTAAGTAATATGTTTCAATATTCTTGATTTAAGAGGCTTTAAATGACTTCTTATAAACCTATATGACCAACACAGTCAGGGATTGAAGAGAACTCATTTCCCTTATTCCCTCAGAACCTGATGTATATGCTAATGGAGAGCAGTCAATGAGCCCTTATGTAGAAAATATACAATGTGTGAAAAGACGGTATCAATTTTAACATTGCTAGTGATTTAAGTAAATTTTTATTTATCATATTGACTTTATTCACACCACAGTTTAGACATTTTAAAGAGACTATGTGACTATCTTTTACCCCAATAAACTATTAGGAAAAATATGGAATGTTCTTTTCTATAATTCCCTCTTTTATCTGAAATGAGATCACTTTTAGAGGCTGACTTCAGACCACCCTATGTTGTGCTCTATAGTACCTAGAGGGGGATGGGGACTCTTCACATTTCAACTTATGGGACTCAAGAAAGAAAGCTGGCAGGGAGCCAGGTAAAGTTTGATATAATTTATTTCATTTTTATATCTTTGATTTTATAAGAACTGTTTTGGATTATGTTTTACTATGTGAACCTGGACACTACTAAAAATGACCATCTGGTGACAGGTTCCCTTTGAAGAAAACCTGTTTGGTGTTTTTTCTCACCTTAATCTGGCTTGTGCATTCGCAGCTTCATGTAATTCCTGTAGTAGCGCTAACAAAGCTTTCCGGTGCTGAATAATGAAGTGGGAGCTGCCTCATGTAATGATCTAGTCCTCTACTAAATGGCATGAGACAGAAAGACACACTGGGAAGGATTTTCGCTGTGACCACATGACTAAAGGTTGGACTTGACGGACTTGTGTCTTTTTGCGGCCGCATGTACGTCCCCATAGACAACAATACCGGCGCGGCGCAGAAGTATGCTCTATCTTTTGGCGTGTGTGCGGCCGTGCGCCGCTATTTTCTATGGAGGGAGGAGGGGCCGCCTCCTCCTCCTCTCCAGCACACGGCGGCTGTGTAAATGTACCCATACTGTGATACTGTTCTGTGACATTACTGTGCAATATCCCTGTCCTGTGACATCATTGCACACAAGACACATGTGTCCTGTGACGTATTTGTGCAATATCTCTGTACTTGGGCATCTCTGAGATTATTCTCCTTGTATTGTGACATCACTGTGCACTATAAACATTACTGTGACATCATTGTGTACATTAACCTTGCCCAGTGACATCATTGTGTGTATGTTAGCCCTATATTTGAGACATCAATAAGTACAAATTCCTGTTCTTTACAGTATAATGAACACTGCTGATGTGGACATAATTTGTGTCATGTGGCATGACTCTGTCATCAGTAATATGTGACAATGTCTGTGGCTTTTATAATATGCCATGCTGTGGTCAGTATCGTATGCATTTCCTCTGAAATCTTATCTACTTTTTGTTATTAGAGTAGCAATGGCGTGATCCTATGACGTGACTTGAAGTTCAGAGTGTCACTACACAATGTAGGACATGTGGAAGAGAATATATATCTTGAATTTTGTTTAACTAGATTACTATTGACGCACTTCACATCAGAAGGCCGGCATGTTTGACACCAAACATTGTTTATCCTGTCCATGTACAGGTCTCTTCCTGATGTGCTTTGTCAACACTCTGCTAGGTGACAAGAGTTTGCTGTTGCTATTTTGCGCTCATTATCATGTTTGACTTTTTCATTGAAAGGCAATTACCTCAAATATATATGTAACCTGATGGTAAATGCTTCATCACTGAACAAACTCATAGTTTCCAGTCTTCCAATGGGATTTAGAGGTGATATTTTTGTTCCGGAAGTCAATAAGGTTGATTAAAGGGGTTGACCACTTTACCTCATGTGTGGGGGGCAGGATAGTAGGTAATTTACCAATATACATCAATTAATAGTTCCGCTCCGCCTTCTTAATATATAAAGTGAAGCCTCCTGACTTTTACCTCATCAGCCGAAAAGGCTTGGTTTTCCGTATTCCATCCTGGAAAACTTTGCATCCATGGCTATAAGACTCCACACACCTACATGGTGGCATCAATAGGCAGTCTCTGTAAAGAGAACTCTTACTTCCCAACCCTAGTCACAAGCCTTTTACTTAGCCAAACCAGTTCCCTACGCTGTACTGAGGAGACCCAATGGAGTCGAAACAGCGCTGTCTACTGTTGGGAGTCTGGAAGAGATATACTAGTTTGGTTTTAATCCCACATTATGTCATAATGCCTAGGATATGCCTGTTGTCAAGGTAGCTAAAAGAGGTGCGGATTTCCTTATTTCATCCTTTAAAACTTTGCATATTTTCCTAAGACATTCCTGTCCATAAAATGGCCGAAGATGGAGGGTCATGTAATCTCTATCTGTCCATGAACCATCCCCAGTTAGAGATCACATGACTCTCCATCTGCAGCCATTTTATGTACAGGAATCTCTGGCTGATGAGGTAAAAGACAGGAAGCTTCACATATCAAGAAATCAGAGCAGAACTTTTAATATCCTTCCCCCACACTTACACATACACTACAAAAAAAAAGAGGTAAAGTGGCTAAGCCCTTTAAGATCTAGGTGCAGCCCTTTAAGATCTAGGTGCAGCCAGGCATGATCTGATTTAAACCTGTCACCAGTAAATGTCATTTTTAGCTGGTAGCAGTTTCCAATAGCTTATGCTATGCTTATTTTAAAAGTACCTTTGCCAACATTCTGAATCATTTCAGTACTTTACCAAAGGGAAGTTTTACATTACCTGGCTCCCTTCTGACACTGTGCGGTGAGTCCCGGGAGGGGGATGGTGTAGAGTAGAGGAATAATGCATGAAGAGACGTAGGCACATAAGCTGCTGTGACCCCCTCCTCTTCCACCGGGTCTCACCACACGCTGTTGGCAGGAAGCCAGGTAATTTGAAATAAATTATTCTAAAGTGCTGAAATAATTCAAAATGCTGACAAATACATTTTTAAAATCAGCACCAGCTAAGAATGACACTCAAAGCTAAGTTTTTCTAACATAAAAGTGTTTATCATTACTTTTTTATTTCAATGATCAGCACCTCAACCTCCCTCACGCTACACCACAGCAAAAACAACCCCTCACCCACCATTAGCATTGTAAAAAACCATTTTTTGTTTGACAGCTTCAACCTTACCTACTCCATCTTTTGCTTTGGCAGTGTGAAATGGCTTAAGAATGAATGCTAAAATGTTACCAAATAACAATCTATGCCGTGCAGCACCCAGTCCAATTATGAGTTTTAAGAAAACATTTTTGTACTTGGTTTTGATAAGGGCAGGGCTAATCAATAACGGGTATGGTTCAATTAGAAGGGAATACACCAGGTAATGCATGATGGTGGACCATTTTACCTAACGACACGCCCCCTTTTCTCTGAGTACCACGCCCTTTTCCCAACGACCAACAAACCTTGAGAAATCGGAAAGCTGCCAAAAAATGTCTACAAGCCTTGATAAATGTGGTACAAAACATTTTTAGACAGTGTTTTTAGGCGCAAACCAACAGACTTGTGGAGTCAAGTGCGTGTATCACATCCCCCCCCATGACTTTAGTGTCCCCTGGTCTCTTTAACCCCTTCTTATATAATCGTGAGACCTTAGTGAGTGGGACAACCATGTCACTATCTGAAAGGAGAGGGCTCCAACAGAGAAGTTTACCCTTGCCAGTTGAGAAATGTTTAGGGCCTTCACTGAAGGGCAGCAGAACGGCAGTCATTGTAGGAAAAATATGTTTCATACGGAACTAGTTGTTTAGAGCAGGTGAAACAGGATCAAAAAGGTAAATAACCAGGCACCGCTGAAATAGACAACTGTAATAACACTTTGTGAGGACAACCAAAAGTTCTTATGTCTCGGTAGGTTTTAATTGGAAAAACATTAAATACATAGGTACTTGTATTTTAAGATGATTGGTGCAACTAAAATAGGGTGTGGAATTAAGCAAGCAGTGTATCCATTCCCATTCCTGTAATATTACTACAACTGGGACTACAAATCATTGGAGAAGACCAGTCTCATGGCTCTTTTCAGATGGTCATATAAGAGCCGGCTTCATCAGTGCTCTAGAATATATTCTTGTATGTTTCTTCCTCCCGCCTACCTGCTTCTTTCAATACCTAATGCCACAAATGTATTTGCCTTATGAATGTCCAGTATTAGGACCTCACTAAATGAGGAGACATGGACCTACATTCTGACCATAGATTTTGAGTTCTGGAGTGGGACCGGCATTCTCCTACTGATTAGTCTGTAATCACTATGAAACATTCTGCATCGGGATATCACACAAAGAGAGGCAATAAATCTCGACTACATCTTAAAGAGGACCTGTACCCATACTTTCGGCACAGGAGCTGCTTACTAAGGTAAGCAGCTCCTAGTACTTAAACAAAAGCCGCTGGTACGTTATCTAACACTGCGGCGGAGTACAAGTAATCGTCGACCACTTGCAAAGCTGTCCGAGTATCATTAGGGGGCGGTCCGAGAGTGCTCTTCCCCGGACCGCCCTGCTCACTCCATAGGGAGGCGTGACTGCCACGCCCATGCGGCAGTCATCGCCCCTAACCACACCCCCGCATGAATACATCAGACCGCTTTGCGACCGGCCACTCTTACATTGTACCCCGCTGTTGTGTTAGATAGCGTTACCGGAAGTTTCCGGTACACTATCCTTCTAACACTGCGGTGTTCGTTTAAGCACTAGGAGCTACTTACTTTAGTAAGCAGCTCCTATGCCGAAATTATGGTTCAGGTCCTCTTTAAGGTTGTAGCTATGCTGTAAAGACTAAAATACTTGCTATTAAAAAATTCCTCAATCATAATTATAAATAATAATTTTTAGTCATGAGTGAGTTGACGAATCGTCTTCGTCAAGTTTGTCAAAAATTGTGAAAATACTCAGGCCCGGCCCAAGGAAACATAGGAAGCAAGGTGCAGTTTTACTGATTTGCAGCTAAATTTTGTGAAGAAAGACAAAATCTGAGCTTTGTGCATTTTGATTTGGATATAATTAAAGAAAATTTAGTAAATAAAAGGAGTCAACTACTGCCACTGCACTATTGACGGTATCTTGTAGAAATGCAGGTAATGTCACTGCACATTACCGTATGAGGATATAAATTAAATTGTACTATCAGTGGCCCTTATCATATAAGTATTAACATGCATTCTTCAAAATGTCCTGAAAATGGGAATTATACATTTTTCCTGACTGACCCGATCTCCAGCAACATCCTCTCCTTAGCTTTTACTACCATAACCAAGAATATAGATTATTTAGCTTTTTACTACGGTCCTAGCCTTTAGGAATAAAGGTTTGCTGCAAATAGTACTACGACTGGTACTGTAAGATATTACTGTATGATGCTGTCAATGCCAATAGTACTAAGACTAGTCCTTTAAAGTATTGCTGTATGATGCTGTAACTGCAAATAAAACTAAGACTGGAGCTGTAAAGTAACTCAACATCATTTTACTTCTTCCTGATTCCTCTTAAAGTGACATTTGCTCTGAAATCTGTGCTGAATCCCTATTGATCTCTGTCATACTGTTATCTCCCAGAAGAGCAGATTCCAAGGGAAAGAAGCAGAGAGAAGAAATAGCTAAGCACAACTTTATAATACTTTTTCTTACATTAAAGGGGAATTCCAGGAATCAGCATAATTCATATACAAATGAGTCAGTAAAATATAAGCTTATATGTAATTAGTTGTTATTTAAAATTTTGCTCCCATTAGCAGAAAAATGCTGATGACATAGACTGTAATGAAGAATTAAAATGCTACTGGCCCTTTAATCAGTCCGTTGATTTCCTCCGCGCAGTCCGTTGCAGAGCATACACAGAAAAGAAGATGGCCGCTGGTCACATGTCCACATCACATGTCCTGTACCTGCCTGGGCAGGTCAGGTGATCACCACTATGTTTGGCTGTAGTCAGTTGGTTGCAGTGCAGCCAGTATGGCTGGTGTTTTGGTGATGGCAGTTACACATCATTACTATGGTAACAGATCAAGAAAACCCGTTAGATCAGCACTGACTGTCACTAGCACTTTAGGAATAAAGGTTTGCTGCAAATAGTACTAAGACTGATACTGTAAGATATTATTGTATGATCAAATAGTACTAAGACTGGTACTGTAAGATATTATTGTATGATGCTGTCAATGCCAATAGTACTAAGACTAGTCCTTTAAAGTATTGCTGTATGATGCTGTAACTGCAAATAAAACTAAGACTGGAGCTGTAAAGTAACTCAACATCATTTTACTTCTTCCTGATTCCTCTTAAAGTGACATTTGCTCTGAAATCTGTGCTGAATCCCTCTTGATCTCTGTCATACTGTTATCTCCCAGAAGATTCCAAGGGAAAGAAGCAGAGAGAAGAAATAGCTAAGCACAACTTTATAATACTTTTTCTTACATTAAAGGGGAATTCCAGGAATCAGTATAATTCATATACAATATGGCCAGTGTTTTGGTGATGGCAGTTACACATCATTACTATGGTAACAGATCAAGAAAACCCGTTAGATCAGCACTGGGAGCAGAGCATAAGTGGTAGGAGGAGTTACTGAGAACTAAAGGATCTTGGGACTTGTAGTTCTCAGTGGCAGCCATCTTGGTGATGACTTTAGAGAGGCCATAACATTTTGTGAATCATAAAATCAAACTATTTAAGCTCCATTTTGTGACTAATGACATTAAGTTTTGTTACATTCATTTATTTATAGCATTGTGGGGTTTTGTATGAGACGTTCATATTCCCGGAATATCCCTTTAATTGCCTTATTAAAATCAATAGTACTCTGAGCTCATTACTTGTGTTGTCACATATGGTGCTGTGTATTGGAGACATCATAGCAGCTGGTTTCCACCATCCAGTAAAAAGTCAACTGAGAATTAGAGACTGCAGAAAGCAAATGAATGCAAGCCCATGCAGATAGGACCTAACAATAGCATAGTGAAATTGGAGCATAAGCAACCAATACGACCCCCTGATCTAAGAGAGATGAAAGAATAAAAAAATTACAAGAGTTGAAGAGTTAAGACATCCTACAAAGCTCATGGTTAGGCATTTAATTTACATCAATTTCTATAATCTCTTACTGGATTAATATGTTCTGCTTTTGCACATTATCCCTTTTTGGTTTTAACTTCAGCAAATTAAAGCATAACCCTGAACAAAGAGAAAGAAAAATGATAATCCAGTGATGATTTTTCTCTGCTATTTAGTCCAATGATGAGAATTTTCTGTGAACCCAATTAAATAAGGCTAAAATTAAACAGTATTATCCTTCAATGTAGCAGTTCCCTGACGCTAGGCTTTATAACAAGGGATATTGCTCTCAGTATTAGTCAGCATAGCAGAAACCATATTTTACTCACCATCTTTTAAAAGTTCATGAAAATGATTCATGTATGACAGAAATAAAGACAAACTGTTCTAAGATGGCCGCTGCTGGAGGACGGTAGGGCGTGTTATCTTCAGGGGCCTGACTAGTGACATGATGAGGGGATAATCTGGGGGCCCCACAATCACAACAAATCTCTCCTGACTCCCTAAATCCACCCCTCTGCTGACATGGGTTAAGGGTTTGGAGTCTAAGAGGGCACTGCTCCGGATGCCGGACACCATCTTTTTTTCTTTGAAAAAATCTCTTTTTCGTAAATTGTCTCCACATCAAAAGTTGAAATGTCCTTTATCACTCATCTGTCTCTTCAGCGGGCAGCGGATTCATAACAACATTCCTTCTGGACTTCTGTCACTCTGTCCTGGGCCATCCGTCAGACCCAGGGGCTCTAAGTGTCTGTTAGGAAATCCCACTTATGTACATGTCGGACCCAGCAGTGCAGCTGTCAGCCTATGCATTTGCATAGGCAAATACAGATGAGTGAACGGGATCAAACGAGGACTTCTCCCTGTTGAATTGTCACTATGGGCAATTTACTTACCCGGTCTGTTCGCGATCCAGCGCGCTTCTCTGCGCTGGATTCGGGTCGGCCGGGATTCATCAAGGCAGTTCCTCGACGTCCACCAGGTGGCGCTGCTGCGCTGAAGTTCCCTAAATGACTGAAGTTCACGATCCTATCCTGGATGAGGTGAGTGCAACTCCGCGACAATTCTTTTTTAAATGCGGCGGTTTTTTCCAAATCCGTCGGATTTTCGTTCAGCCACGCCCCGATATTCCGTTGCATGCATGCCGTGCCGATGCGCCACATCCGATCGTGTGCGCCAAATCCCGGGGCACATTCAGGTACACATCGGCGCAAATCGGAAATTCGGGTAACACGTCGGGAAAACACGAATCGGGCCCTTAGTAAATGACCCCCTATGTGTCTTCTGGACGTCACCTCTTGGTACTCCATCTTGGATATCATTAGTCAGTTGACCAGAGCATATCACGATCTCTCCACCGGTCACTGGGCTAAAGCAATTTACATAAATTCACAGAGTGAGTGTAGACCCTTAGTTTTTGCTGATTGGGAGTCGGTTTCCCAAGGAACCTGTCCTCTAGCTAAACTGGCCATGAATTCTGTCTTTCCTGAGAAGAGTCTGCTCTGCTAAGAGGCCCCTGGATAGAAGATGGACGCTTGGTTAGAACTGCAATCTGTTTAGGTGGCCTCCACAACACTTCCGCGTCACAGGTTATCCTGGCATATATGCCAATAGTACATGTCATCGGTTGGCCACCACATTACCCTCTGGCCAGTTTCTTTGGACTTTTTTACTGTTGTCCTCCACACAAGTACGGTTTGACTGTTCGGTTTCCTCCGTGTATCATCATCATGTCTGAATTCTGCTGGGTACCCTTTGAAGTGCATTATTATAAATTTTGCATGTTTTATTGTGAGTTATTGTATGAATAAAGATTTATATATTTTATCCAATTACTATGAGATAGTCTGCCCTCTTACCCCTTTCTGTACACAGATTGTGCTGCAACTGCACTATGCAACACTATGTATTACTAGCGCATACACATCCTCGTACATGTGCACCAGTGTGTACATGTATTTGTGTGTGATCTATGCCAGCCTTTCTGGTGCCATGGGGCGCATTTACTAAGGTCTCGATGCTCACTTCCCGGACTGTTTCGCCGTTTTAGGGAATTGCGACTTGGCACAGAACGACAGAAAGTATTTGTGCTGGGATTTAGGCGCACACGATAGTTTTTTTTTGGCGCAGCTGTGACACAAATTAGGGGCTGTGCTGTCGGACGATTTCACTGATTCGGACTGAGCGCGGGAATTAACTTTCAATTTGTGTCGCAAACCCAAGTACTTACATGCACCAGGAAGATGGTGAATGCTGACGGACTTGAGAAGGAAAGCAACACATGCACAATATCGGGCACACAATCTTAGTGAATCGCGACACAGTGCATTATCGTCAGACAATGCACTTTTGGTGAACCACAACAGCAACGTAAGTAAATGCGTCCCACTATGTGATAAATACTGACCTCTGTTTGGTTATAGACTTGGTTATAGGAATTGTAATTTTTACCATATATAAACTAAATCTTGGTTTGTTACCATATCCCATACAGTAAGCCTGGTCTCTTTCATACTATATTGCTGATCTGTGACTGTGATCTATTATTAGTAATATTGGTTCTGGTTCCATACACTAGATTGTTTTACTAAATCTATACAACAAACTTGGTTTTATAGATTGTAACAAGCAATTAGCCAAACGCTTCCTAAAGTGCATGGGCATAGGCATTAACTTGATTGTACCAATAGGGGGCATAAGCATTGTAAGTACACTATATGGGGCACATTTACTTACCCGGTCCAGTCGCGATCCAGCGGCGGGTTCTCCGACGCTGATTCGGGTTCTGCCGGATCACTAGGTCCGTGCCCGATATTACCAGGTGTCGTGCTGCGCCGAGTCCGCCGAAGTTCACCTGCTTTTTTCTGGTGTATGTGAGTGCTTGTCTTGCGACACAAATGGCTTTTTCAATTCTGCTGTTTTTCCGAATCCTTCGGGTTGTCCGGTGGCCACGCCCCCCGATTTCTGTCGCGCGAAAGTCGGCGCGATTGCGCCAAAAATCGATCGCGTGCGCCACAATCCCGTGAAATACAGCGCAAAGTGGAAATATTCGGGAAAAACCCGACGGATTCGTGGCTGCGGACCCTTAGTAAATGTGCCCCTATATATGTCCCTGCCCAGCACCTGCCCCTTTTGCCCGCCCTTTACCCTGCCCAGTCTTTACAAATTTATAAAAAACATAAGATCTAAAATAATATCAAGAGCTAATTTTATTATGAAAAATTATATAAGACAGTTTAATATTATATCATTATCAGCTTTATAGAGACCCACATTAATTCTATGGTGCTGTCCAATCAGTAGGGGTTCACATGCCTTACAATTAAGACAAGAACAAATTCTTGTACAAAACACAAAAACTGATCAGTGATCAGTCGACAAGTGAAAGAGGACCCTGCCCGTGAGGCCTCACAGGGAGGGAGGATGGAGACACGACATGAGGGAGCAGAGCAGTTATTGTGTGTTGTAGGCATCTGAAGAGGTGGGTTTTCAGGTATTGTTTGAAGGTTTGGAAATTGAGGGACTCACAGAGAGAGAGAGAGAGTTCCAGAGTGTGAGATATGCATGGGAAATCACTAATATTAATTGTTGGTAATATTTCTTCTCCAGTGAAGGTGAAGCAGGTGATAGATGTGCAGGGCACGTTTATGGGGTTCATCACATTCATCTCCATCCTGCTTGATCTTCCCTCTGTCTAGAGTCTCCTCCTGATGTAGTGCTGGGAGATAGGAAGTATTTATTAGTAGAGGACTGTTCTTATATCTGTATTGTCTGCAGTAGTAAATGTCTGCCCTGTGTCCGTACCTACCTGCTGGGATCAGCTCCAGGGGTTTTAGTGGGTAAATTTCTAGGAATAGCAACTGACGGAAGGTTGTTTATTCCTGACCTATAGATGGTGTTTGGGATGTAAGATAAATTCTTTATTTATAGTGCAACAGCGCTGCACAGAGCTGCCAGATCAGACCTGTCCCCATGGGGCTCACAATCTAATCATCCTAGCAGTAGTTTAGGAGTGTGGGAGGAAACCAGTGGAAACCCACGCAAACACAGAGAGGACGTACAAACTTTGCAGATGTTGACCTGCTGGGACTTGAACCTAGGACCCAATGTTGCAGGATGTAGTGCTAACACTGAGCCACCATATATTACTGTTGTTTTTTTTCATGTGAGCTAGGTTATGAGAATAGGACATATAGAATCGGGATGGAGGTGGGGAATGGCAGACCTGGGTTGGGGGAAGGGCAAGAGTCGTCGGGAATTAGGGGGGGATTGCATACTGAATTGTATCGGTATATAGGCTAATATCATTGTTATGTTGGTGTTATTCTGCTGTGAAGTGAAAATAGAGATAGCTAATACTGATTTATTTTTAAAAGTTGGTTTATGGTGTTATCAGAGCTCAACACAGATCCATGAAAACACCGTCATGTGGGATAGCATATAAGGACTACTTTCAAGGCCCTGAAGCCTCATTGCAGTGCATCTTATAAAGTAAAATAATATTTCCCTCTTTCACTCTTAATATCTTGTTTCAGTGAATTACTTTTTATTACAAATTGCATAAATTATCATTTAATTGACCATTTGTGCATTAAATGAATAGTGAATGATAAGGATTTATTTGATAATGTGAAATTCTGTATGTCTTTTCTACTTACTCCAAAGTGCAGTGACTCCTTATTGGTGGACTGTATAACCTTTTAGATATGAAAGTAATTCAAAAGTCATACCGAATCTGTTTTTCATGTATTAACTGAAGATTTTGTCTATGTCTTTGATCCTCCATTCTGCAAAGTGGCAGTCTAAATGGAATCTCTGATTACAGAATCCATTACTATTAACAATTGATACAGTTTGTTGTTTTCTCATTCCTCTAATGACTTCTCCCAGATTATAAGTGAAAAAAGGCTCCTCATAAGACAATGAGATGCTACTACCACAACATCTTCCTAAGACAATCTCATAATTTACAAAGGTCACAGGACGTAAAGGAAATTCTGTCGCCGGTGAAGTTATGTTCGCATTTATTTTGTAGACCATGTCTTTTTCCCACCATTTCATCAGTGATGTGTTGTCTCTTGGTCTTAATTCATTTTGCATTTGACACTGTACTCTTTAGTGATATTGATATCCGTACATTGTATCGGTTATTAATAAGTGAACATACCAATTACTAAAGTACATTGAATGGTATTGAAGTTGGAGGTCAGCAGAAGGTGCGATCCCCGTTTTTAGGACAAGATTCTTATATATACCCAGGATAACAAAATAACACATCTCTAATTCATGTAGTAACAAAACTACAGCATTCACAGATAATTTCTGACCTGTCCCTATCAGTACGGGGTACACAATTTCGGTTTGCCCCTGGACGACCCTGAATCATCTGCCTTAGGGTCGGTTTAAACATATTGGGGCTCATTACTAAGGGTCCGAACGCTTGCACTTCACTTGGGTTTCCCGAAATTTCCCATTTGCGCCGAATTGCCCTGGATTTTGGTCGCACCGCATAAGATTGTGCACATCAGCGCCGGCTTTCATGCGACAGAAATCGGGGGCGTGGCATCGGACAACCCGACGGATTTGGAAAAACGGTGGAATTTAAAAAAGAATTTGTGTTGCAGATCAGCACTCACATGCATCGGGACAGAAGGGGAACTCTGGCGGAAATCGGCGCAGCAGCGACACCTGGTGGATATCGGGGCACGACCTTAGTGAATCCCGGCAGACCGAATCAGCTTCGGATCACGACTGGACCTTGTTCTCCTCTGACGCTGCACTGAGCTCCTTCTGCACTCCAGCTTGCATTCTATACCTATACATTTAATTACCCATCCGAGTTGTGACCCCGATCTGGACTCTTTGACGATGATGCACTGTTCCATGTAGATCTTGGCCATATCCGTGTCACTTTCCCGCTCAGGTCACTTCTTCTTTCAGGTGCGTGTAAGTGCTCTGGCTTGCACACAAATTTAATGTTAACCCCGCGCTAGTCCGAATCCGTGTGGATTGTCCGCGGCCTGCCCCCCGATGTGCCACGTGAAAGCGACGCGATTTTCGACCCATCTATAGTGGACACAATTCCGGCGCGATGCCCGAAAAAAGATGCGGCGGGAAAATAGTAAGGGGCTGGAATTTAGTAGGGAGGCAGATGGCCAGCACCATTAGCGGCGCACTGGCCCTTTAAATTTTTACAGAGCGCCATTACGGGGATCACTGGAGCTGGGACAGGTGAGTTCCGGAGCTGGGTCACACGGAGGCACAGTGCCCCTGAGACCCGGGGATATGGTTCGCAGGGGCACCATGCAGTACCCTTTCGGCCTCCCCCGCTTTTTACTGTAGGAACCTTTGCAGAGGAGCACGATGCAGGATGTGGTCTTGGGCTCCAAGACCTCTCCTGACGCCAAAACCCTTCCAGTTCAACAACATAGAACCGCCTTCCCTCTGACTGACTTCATACCAAGGACCTCTTTCACTTCATAGACATCGTAGAATGCGCTTCAGGAGATGGAGGTGGCACTTGCCGAGAAGCGGTTCTAGATGACTGGCTTAGAAGGGAGACGTTGAGCAATTCAGGATGCGCATGGTGGGAGGAAGGCGGAGCTTATAGCGCAAGGATTGATGCGCTTCAGCACCTCAAATGGACCCAGATAGCGAGGACCAAGCTTGTAGCTGCGAACTTTCAGCCGGAGTATCTTGAAGACAGCAACACTTCATCTCCTGGATAGAAGACCGGAGGAGCCTGCGTCTCTTGTATTCCTGGTCTCTTGTCGGCCTGGGTCTTGGTGCAGACAGAGTCGACGTACAATGCCGTGTTTGCTCCCAGATGGACTTGAGATCTTGAACAAACTCCTCGACGGCAAGGAACATCAGAAGGCTCACCAGAGGAAGAGTCAGAGAGTTGTAAGAAAACTCTGTCCATGGCAGCATGTGGAACAGTCATCCTGTTGAGACATAATGATGGAGTCGCATCCAGGTCTTATTAACACTCTCAACTTGTCCATGGACTGTGTATGGTACGCATGTGGAAGTCCGCTCAACCTGTAGTTGACCGCACAGAGAGCGCCAGAAATGGGAAAAAACTGGACAACACCGTCCGAGACAATGTGCAGGGGAAGTCCATGAAGGCGAAAGATCGCAGAAAGTGGAGCCGACGGCAGACCTGGCAGAGGCACAAACTGGGACCGTTCTTGAGAGGCGATCCGTTACCACCCAGATGACTGTATTACCAGAAGAAGATGGGAGATCCGTCATAAGTCATCGCTATTGAATCCACGGGCAACTGGTATCGGCACAGGGAGCAGCTGACCTGGGCTTGGGCGTGAAGACTGATAGGGGCAAGAAAGAACAGGAACCCACAAAATCCCGAACGTCATTGACCAAGATCTGGCCATCAGTAGTAAGAGATCTATGGGGCTACAGATCTCTGCACCCCAGGTGCCTAGCCCACGAGAGCAATGTCCCCAAGTTAGTGTCCTCTTCTGAAGAGTCGGACTACATAGATCTTGCCAGGAGGGAGCTGCTATAGGTCCACAGGAGCCGCAGCAACCATTCGTGTCGGTGGAACGATTGACGAGGAGCCAATTCTTCCGACCATAAGAGGCTCAAGAGAGGCATCAGCTTGGATGTTCTTCTTGGCTGGACGGTAGTGAATCAGGAAGTTGAATCGCGTGAAGAAAGAGACCATCGAGCGTGACGAGGATTGAGAGCAGTCTGGAGATACGGAGATTCTTGTGGTCAGTGTGAGAAATAGACCGATGTATGAGCTCCTTCTAAAGATAGTGCCATTCCTCCAAGCAAGACTTTATGTCCACGAAGTTCCTGATCACCAATGGAATAATTTCTTGGCTGCTGCGAAGGTCCTGAAAGAAGCTGATGTGAGGGTCCCACTTTGGGCCTTTTGGGCGAGAACGGCCCAGCACCAATGGATGAGGCGTCAAAACCAACTGTAAAGGCTTCTCTGTATCAGGCGCGTGAGAATAGGGGCAGAGGCAAAGGCAACTTCAGCTTGGTGAAGACTTCTTCAGTGCGTTAGCCAGAGTCTCGGATTGGCATTCTTCTTAGTCAGTGCCACAATGGGAGATACAAGAGAGGAGAAATGTGGAATAAACTGCCGGTAATAATTGGCGAAGCCCGAAATCTTTGTATGGCACATATTCCCACTGGGCGAGGCCACTGAAGTACGGTAGACAACTGGCAGGGTCCATCGTAGTCCTTTCGGAATGACATCCCAGGACACTGGCCCTTTAAATTTTACAGAGCCGGTGGCCACAGGCCCTAGGGAAGTCATACGGGGATGCACCGCTGGAGCAGGCAGGTGAGTCCCGTGATATGGGTTGCAGGGGCACCTGTGACAAACTCCTTAATCTGCAAATAATTGGGTGGCTAGGGGCTTAGTGGTTAGCAATTAGCAGCCTTGCAGCACTGGGACCTTGTTATCAGGGTCAATCTGCAAAGAGTTTGCATGTCTCTCTGTATTGCATAGGTTCCTCCCACACTCCAAAACATACTGTAAGTTGATTAGGTTGTGAGCCCCATTAGAGACAGGGACTGATTTGGCAAGCACTGCGTAATCGTGTGTGATATTAAAACTGAAGAATATTATTATATAGTTTATATTATTGTATGTATGTCATAACTATAGAAAGTCAAAGAAAATGTATTATCTTGGTTAGTGTACAGCCATAGGAGATACAGTATGATTCATAATTTGGCCTTGATGTCTGTTATATAGATCTCTTTATGTCTTTGATCCTCTTTTTGCCATGAAACAGTCTGATTAAGGATCTTGCGTAGATCCATTACTTTAACATGATTGTTTGTTGTTTTCCCATTCTTTAATGAATGGGACTTGATTATCAGTGTTAGAGGTTCCTCATAATAATAATGAGATGCTCTAACAGATCTATACAAGGCATCCTATCATTATCAAGGTCACCATGTTCAAAGGCGCTTGTAGTAGTATAGTACATGTTCACTTCGATTTTAAACTCTTTTTTCTTTCGGTAAATCACAGTAATGCATCTGGTGTAGAGAAAAAACATCAAAAATGGATCAATACTACAACCACTGCAGTTTGTCTTCTCCCTAGAGAACCTGCAAAGTGAGTGATTTTAGTCAGATTTCTTAAATTGTACCAAGAGATCAAGAGTCTTAACCAGAGAAGATAACCATGTAACTAAGGAGGACTCCCTCCGAGTCTGAAACATGTATTCATTGCATTTTCTGTATCTGATTGATTTTTTCTAACAAAATTTTTATGGATCAATAAGTACCGTATATACTCGAGTATAAGCCGACCCAAGTATAAGCCGAGGCCCCTAATTTTACCACAAAAACCTGGTAAAACCTTCATTTTGTTTACTCGAGTAAAGCCCGATTGGGTTTCAGCACATATTTGGTGCTGAAAAACTTGGCTTATACTCGTATATAAGGTTTTTTAAACATTCACTCTGATAGTGAACATCGGTGGCAGACACGCCATATACATGGCATACAGTCATGCAAAGGAGGTCTGAGAATTGAGGAGATTTATCAAAGTGTCTGAGAGCAGAACTGTTCTAGTTGCACCTGGCTACCAATCAACCGCAGCTTTCATTTTCCGACAGCTGTTTTAAACATTACAGTAGCTCGATTGGTTTTCATGGGTAACTAGAACAGTTTTACACTTGTCAGACACTTCTGATAAATTTTTCCTATTGAGTGTATAAGGATGACAAATAACGCACCAACAAACAGAACGAAACAAGAGCAAAAAAACATTTTGAACTTCCGTGGGCCAACAGGCCACTGATATGCAAATTCAGGAAAGGTGCAAAAGAGGGGTAACAAGACAAAGGTGGGGCAAAAACGAAGAGGGGACCGAGTGGGATGGGAGGATGAAGGATTGAGAGGAGGAAGTAGAACACATAAACCATGTTCATTCAGCTCTAATGTAGAATTTGGTAAGGGCTTCCAAAGTGTATTAGATGAAGGATCTGGGGATCTCTATAGTCGGGCCTAACAAATTTTTAATAATGATTTCCTCTTACATGTAGTACTTTGCTATTGAGAGTCTGTTACAACTGATAAACAAGATAACTAGGATCAGAAACAGTAGGCTCAGCTGCAGATATGACCAGCTCATGTGACCAGGTGACCAGAAAAAGGTGAATTGCTGCAAACTCCTGCATGCAGTTACATCTCGGTAGATATGTAAATGATTACGGAGTGATCTCAGTAGACGTTGGGTCCTCTTGTATAGGGTGCAAAAGTTCTTCCCCTTTTGAATGATGCTTGTTTGCATTCAGCCAATCTAACCCTATATCCGGCTAGCTCGAATTTCTTCTTAAAATGTGTACTTACTTCCATATTGTAATCACTTATTCACCAAACGACTGGATTCAGGTTGGGAAGTTGGTTTGGCATATTGTGTGCACTTTGTGAAGTTTTTGTTTTGTGATTGAATAAAATAAGGGCCTTTTGGATTGTTCTAGATGTTGTAATAATCCTTAAAGTAAATCTACCAGGCGGGAATCTACTTTTTGTGAGATTCTCCATGGTAGAGCCCCCATCTGGGCATCAGCTGCTCCCATTTTTCACTTTTAGGGGTGCAACTGCTGCAGAAATAAGTTAATGCCTCAATATGCAAATTAATTTCTCAAGGCTACTAGGGTGTGGAGTAGCCGAGCCAGCTTCGAGCGAAGGCTACCACACCCCCAGTAGCCACTGATCCGCCTCTACCCCTCAATATCCCATCTCCAGCTCGCACCGCAGACAAAGGGGAGCTACTTATGACATGCACAGAGCTCCTCAGCAGAGGTGCGTTGCCAGACGGGGGGAACACCCCACGGGGAACTCTCAGGCAGTAGATTCCCCATGGAAATTTCCTTTAAAAGATCATCACTGTGAGGTGGGGAGCTACAGCAGTGAGCTGTGGAAGAAGGGACGCATGGTGGTGATCTGGTCTGGATGGTCCTGATTCCCTTTGAGAAAAAAGATTGCTAATCATTTGTCCAGAGACTTGTGAGAAACATTGAAGACGCGGAATTTAAATCGATCTTCGTGGTCTCTGAAATCATTTGTGACTAATACAGACAAAGACTTGTTTGGGTGCTCCATCGGGGATCAGAGGTGCTAAAACAAACATATTGATTTTCTGGATTAGGAAAGCTGTGAGGTCGTTTCAATCAATTGGCAGGATTTCAATTTATTTCAATATAATTGATTTACATAATTAAATGACATTACATTAGGTCAGAAGACAGAGAATGGTTAGGGCAAGTTTTAATGAATAGATGATTTTGATAACTGGTTGATTATTTAACCCATTGAATGAAGAAAATGCTTCCATGCTTGTAGAGTGAGCCATGTTAAGCAGGTGTACAATGGAGGTGCCCTTACAAGGTACAATTGTATGAAATTTACTATGGGTGGGTTGCAGAGGAATTTAACTAATGTTTCTATTGTGCGCCTTGCTCTGAACAGCTGGCCCTCCTAATTTTAATGAGCAAAAATAATTCTTTCTGGTATACGAGATAGAGATGGAATACAGCCAGGTTCCCACTGATGCTCTTGGGATAAATGTTCTCATAAGTGATGCCCAGAAAAACCCCTTACATATAAAAATGTCAATATGCACCCAGTGATAGAGAATGTGTTTACTTTGGTGCAAGTGTATTTTGCTCTGGAGTGAAATTTCCTTTACTTTCATGGCTTCTTTCACGCTAATGAGAGCTGTAAGGTCAAGTACCAATCTGAATGATATAAATGGATCCTAAACTTTTTCACACACGATGATAGGGCCTAGAAATACATATCCTGTGTCAGCTGCATTTTCTAGCCTAACCACAGTCCATATTAGGAATTCACACTGTGAGTTCAGAAGTACTGCCCCTCGGCTGTAAAGTGTGACATGTGCTGGTGAGCTTAAAGGGGTTTTCCCCTGAAAAAAAATTCTCAACTTCTCACCCCCTAGTAATGTTAACATAATAAAGTAATTTTAACCCTTTACTTCAAAATTTAATCATGTTATTGATGTATTAGCTCCTATAACTCCTAGGCTGCTCAGTGAATATTCAGAATGTGGGCGGGTACTCTCTAAATAGACACATTATAATCCATCTAGTTCTGTGAGCTGACAATGTGGTTAGATATCCGGATACAGGGTTATGATACATTTTCATTTAGCTCTGAACATTGTTACTAGTATCTGACACATAAAAAGAGAGATGAGACAAATCAGATATGATAAGTTCCATGAGATGCCTATTACACACTGTCAGCACTGTTACATCTCTGCTATTCCACAACACACTAGATGTGCCTTCCTCTCCCCATAAATAACTTATTTTTCTGTAGCTTGTAGTTGTTCCTCATGCTGCGCGCAGGAGTATCAGTGTGTATCAGTGAGTGACTCCACCCTGGACTTCAGGGTGCGGGGTTAGAGTGCAGGGAGCAGAGAGCAGAAAACTCAGCTCCATGGCCGACACAGAATCCAAGATGGCGTCCCAACCCAAAGTCCAGAAGTTAGAGGCGTGTCAAGGGGCAACTGAAATGTGTACTCCAGTATGCGGGCCCGGCTGCTCCAGGGCCTACACAAAAGGCTAGGCTAGTGGGGGATGTTGCACATCAGTAGTTCCGGAATTCACAGCGCATGGCACACTTTACACAGCGGCGCAGTTACTTTCCGGAATTCAGAGGGTATCTTTATTTAATTAACTAAGCCCTCGGCACATAATGTGCACTGGCTGTGACCTAGCCCACAAGTGGCACCATAGCCTTCTATGGCAAGGTGCTTTACCCCACCAAGAACCATGCTACAAAAGATAGGGAAATCGGATAGGGGGCAGTTCACTGCCTCATGGACATTGGCAGGGTGAAAGATGCTAATCCAACGATGTCACGAGGGGATGTGTGCATGAGGTCTATGGACTTAACTGCAAACAAGACATGTTGAGGTTGAACGTCACTGAGGTGTGAAGTGTATATGGCGATCATTGGAGTGCTTGCTGCATCTAAGACTCCTCTGATTTGATATTGTTCACTTATCCTACAGATAGTGATCCATATTCAATCCCAAATACTCCTTATGACAAAGTTTAGGATGATCATTGGTGATATCAGCCACCGTGGATTAGAGCCATGATCCAGATGCATGGATCCTTACTGTGTACTGGCTGTGAAAGTTACTGCAGCTACCCCCCCCCCCCCCTTCACTGATTAATTGATTGGGGTGTCCGGGTGTAGTCTCCGACCCCCACTGATTTAATAAAATATCCTACAGATACCTCACGAAACACTCTAAGGCCACCTGCACACGAACATTTGTTTCTCGTCTCCAACCACCGCTCTCAGCATCACCACTTCCCTAATTTATCATGTTATGAATATTTACTCCTCTGGAGAATTCCTTCGATTTGGCTTGGATTACAATAGTCTAGCAATAACTTAACAGTTCCCAAGAGAATTTTATGATGTTTTGTCAAGAATGAGCACATATTTTAGAATGAATGCTACAGTATGTGGAGAAAACAAATACAAGATTATTCTTAAAGGGGTTGTCGCTTTATGCAAATGTGATTGTTTATTTAGAAAAAAGTTATACAGTTCTCCAATAAACTTTCTTTATGAATTCTATGGTTTTTAGATCTCTGCTTGCTGACATTCACTAGAAGCCTTATTGTTTCGTTCCTGTGGGATAAATCGTGGTCATGGTCATGTGATGTCCATACCTTCTCATGACATTTGCATTTTATGTAACCTCTGTTTTTCATACAATATCAATATTTTAAAAATCCCCCAATCTTCGGTGATTGCTATGGCTTGGTCTAATATTGGTCAGACATTCCCACTTTTATAATATGCCATTGTTTAAAGTGCTTTTCTAGAAACTCTCCTTCGGATATAATGAACATTTCAGGCCCATTTACCACTATAACCATGTACAGACGGTCGCCTACTTATGGACACCCACTTATAGGACCCCTAGTTAAAGACGGACCCTGTTGCCCTCTGCGACCTTTGATAAAGCTCTGTGGATGCTTTACTATAGTCCCAGACTGCACTGATTAGCTGTAAGGTGTCTGTAATGAAGCTTTATTGATAATCTTTGCCCTTACGACAAAAATTTGAACTCCAATTGTCACTGGGGCAACATTTTTTTTATCTGGCGCTACACTTAAAAAATATACAGTTTCGACTACATACAAATGCAACTTAAGACCAAACCTCTGGAACCTATCTTGTACGTACCCGGGGACTGCCTGTACAGGAATCGAAAATAAGAATAACAATTAACAAAAAAAATAGATTTTCAGGTTAAAAAAAAAGGGCAATACATTCTCACTCAGTACATAACTGTAAATACTGACATGCAATAGTTTTATATTGAGTAGATTCTCTATATGGTCCTAAATTTAGGATGTCCGATTGGCATATCTGACACAAATTCTGCGCCCAATGGTGGAGGCTTCTCAACTATGCAGACCAGTCAAAATGGTGGGCTGAACAGGTGACTAAATTTGGGACCGGAAATGGTACAAACAGAATAAAAAAACAGAACAATGATATCTTTGGATAAAATAGGCAGTGATGTTTATTAAGCGTTAACCAATATAAATTAATAAATACATAATTTATTGAAACAAACCTGTTTAAAATTTAAATAAATAAATCAATCCAAATACAGTAAAATCACTAATTAACTTTCACACCAGCGTTCGCTGATGACAAATCCCACAAGCCATGAACCTAATGGGACATGGCCCCCCCAAAACACTGCAGCCAGCATAATTATATTCTGTACGAATGAAAAATATCATTGCCTGTTACAATTAATCCTCCTCCTAATTGCACCATGAATGTACAATTGATCAAAAGCCTTCTGCTTCCTGTAGTATAAAGCCTGCAGCCCACAGTGGTTATAGCCAGCCAGCCCCTGTAGTATATAGCCCGCCAGCCCCTGTGTATATAGCCCTGCCTGCCCCCCAGTATGTAGCCTGCCAGCCCCTGTAGTCATAGCAGTCACGCCCCGTAGATCAGCCTGAAGACCTATATATAGCTGCCTGCCCCCCAGTATGTAGCTGCCTGCCCTGTATATATAGCCAGTCACCCTGTAGTATATACCAGCCAGCCCCTGTAGTACTAGCCTGCCTACCCCCGGATTTAGCCTGCCAGCCCTGTAGTATATAGCCAGCCAGTCCCGTAGTATATAGCCAGCCATGTATATAGTCCTGCCTGCCCCCCAGTATGTAGCCTGTGCCCCCTGTAGTATATAGCCAGTAAGGCCGCTGTAGTATATAGCCTTCCTGCTCCCTGTTGTAAAGGTTGCCAGACCCCTGTAAGTAGATAGCCGCCGCCCCTGTAGATATATAGCCGCCCTTAGATATATAGCCTGCCAGCCCCTGTAGTATATAGCCCGCCAGCCCTCAGTTTATAGCCTGCCTGCCCTCCCCATTATATAGCTGAGCCCCTGTAGTATATAGCCTGCCAGCCTGTTGGCCTGTAGGAAATAAACAAAAAAGCACATTTCGTGCTGAAAGACTCTGCTAGACTCGAGTATATACAGTATGTGACGCACAAGAATGAGTAAATTCATTCAATTACTTTAATCGCTGAATGTGTTTTTCATAACAGGAATATAATTGTATATTATTTTGGGAGGAGATTTTCTAAAGAATGGTTCATTATCTTTATTAAGTGCTCAGTCGGAGATTTATGGCACTAACTCAGTAGCAGCATTAGACGAAAGATGAAAGGCTAAGAAAATGGGATGATATATTCACAATGTTTCTCATTATATCTATCTGTGAGGACTGTAAATGTTAAGTTTGTACAACTGAGACAGTTGGCATCCTGCTGTGCTCCATCCATATATGATCAAATGCTGATATATTTACAGGCAATGACATCATTGAACTTGAACTTTGGTTGTTTGATAAGTGGGTGGTTAGAGGTCTATGAAAGTGACTTCAACAGGTTTTATTAGGTCCCAAGTTTGTTTGATAGTTATTCTAAATTCAAAAGCCCCTTGAAAAAAAGAGTAAATGTGCTGTATAGATTGGTAACCAAAAATGAACACACTTGTGAATAATTAACACAATACTTATATTTTGCTGTATGAAACATCACTCTGTAGTTACTTGACTATAAACACGTTAAGGCTACGGGGGCACGTCGGTGCCCGGGAGAGGAGGAGGGGGTGAGCGGCGCACCCCCCGCCACTCTCCATAGAGAAACATAGGGGCACGGCGCCATATTCTGGAAAAGATAGGACATGTCCTATCTTTTCACTGGTATGGAAAGGTACGGTGCCACACTTGTGCTGTACCGTACAGCTCCCGTAGGGCGCCGTGTGCCCATGCCATCTAATGGGGGCGTAGATCCGACGTATATAAGTGGCCATATATACGTCCCCATCACGGCTGTTGAATGCAGCCATAAAGGAAAGAAAATACATACAAGGGTTTGTCCTGAGACTTGAAAGGGGTATCCCAGACATTTCAATACTCCCTAGAAAAGGTCTTCAATATCAGATAGTATGAGGTCTGATACTGAGCTTAGTAGACTATGATGACCATGTGAAGCTTATCTAAACCATGTGTCTCTTCTAAAAAAACGATTGCGTTTATAGTGCTATGGCACCACCCAACATGATATTAATCATGGATCCGGTGGTGGGCCAAGGCTCTAACCTACTACTTGAAAAAAAGAAAACCAGGGATGGATAGCTTTACTAGGCTACCGGGGTTTATTTCTTAGGGAATGATTGACAGTGGACCTCCAAATAATTTTATTCTGCTTGGCCTAAAGAGCCCATTCTAAACCAGTATCATAAGTGCTGATAAGCTGTGTTACTCTGGGGATGAGGTGGCTGTATGTAGCTGTGTTACTAGGGATAAGGTGGCTGTATGTATCTGTGTTACTGGGGGTGAGGCGGGTGTATGTAGCGGTGTTACTGCGGGGATAGTGGATAGTGAGCAGGAGGACGTGTATGCACACTACACTCAGTTGGGGCCTCCACCAGATTTTGCGCCCAGGGGCCCCCACCAACCTTAATCCGGCCCTGCGTGTTATCTTCAGGGGCGTGTTATCTTCAGGGGCGTGACTAGTGACATAGTGAAGGGAGAATCTGGGGGCCCCACAATCACAACAAGTCTCTCCTGACTCCCTAAATCCACCCCTCTGCTGACATGGGTTCAGGGGGTGGAGTCTAAGAGGGCGCTGCTCCGGATGCCAGACACCATCTTTTTTTCTTTGTTTCAGGGAGGAAAATAGAAACTCAGCAAGTACAATAGGTATATCCTTGATCACAATACCTTCAATAAATACAGCAAAATAGGGGAAAAGGGGATGGAGGACTAAAGTGCTAAAATGTAACTTTTATTTATGGATCACATAAAAAACTCACACTGTAATACAGATAAATAATGAAATGTGTATAAAAACAGAGGTAACCCTAAATACACTTCGGTAGTTACCAAGCGGAAGTGTAAATCTGTGATAGCAAAACGAACATGAACACCCATCAATATGGATTAGGTCACCAAGGTAAATGGTCATCTCCTACCATGATTCAGGCGTCTCCAAGCTCAGCAGGTGGGTAGCGGGGGCAACGTGGAACTATTCTGTCCCTGCAGATACCCCAGGGAGGAAAATACATAAAATCTCTTTTTTGTAAATTGTCTCCACAACCCTCTGGATAGAAAGATGGATGCTTGCATAAAATGATCATCTTTATAACTTGGTTAGAACTGCAATCTGGTGTTAGGTGGCCTCCACAACACTTCCACGTCACAGGTTATCCTGTGCATTATATGTCCAATAGGTACATGTCATCGGGTTGGCCACCACATTACCCTCTGGCCAGTTTCTTTCGGACTTTTTTACTGTTAGTCACTACACAATGTTCGGGTTTGACTGTTCTTCCTTTGTGCATCATCATCATTGTACTGCATCTGCTGGGTACTTCATTTGAAGTGCCATTATTATTAAATTATGCATGTTTTATTGTGAGTATTGTATGAATAAAGATTTATATATTTTATCCAATTGTTTATGAGTATAGTCTTGCCCTCTTACCCCTTTCTGTACACAGGATTGTGCTGCAACTGCACTATGCAACACTATGTATACTAGCGCATACACATCATCAGTACATGTGCAACCAGTGTGTACATGTATTTGTGTGCAATTTATGCCAGAATTCTGGTGCCATGGGGCGCATTTACTAAGGGTCCCGATGCTCACTTTCATCGGACTGTTTCGCCGTTTTTAGGGAATTGCACGACTTGGACAGGTATTTAAGAAGTGTTTATATATATATAGACTTGGTTATAGGAATTGTAATTTTTACCATATATAAACTATAATCTTGGTTTTGTTACCATATCCATACAGTAAGCCTGGTTCTCCTCTCATATATATATTGTGAGCTTGATTCTGTTACTGTATCTATATAGTAATATTGGTTTTTGTTCCATACACTAGGTTGTTTTACTAAATCTATACAACAAACTTGGTTTTATAGATAGTAACAAGCAGTTAGTCAAACGCTTCCTAAAGTGCATGGGCACAGGCATTAACTTGATTGTACCAATAGGGGGCATAAGCATTGTAAGTACACTATATATGTCCCTGCCCAGCACCTGCCCCTTTTGCCCGCCCAAGTCTTTTACAAATTTATAAAAAAACATAAGATCTAAAATAATATCAAAGAGCTAATTTTATTATTGTAAAATTATATAATACATGTTTAATATTATATCATTATTATTATTATTCATTTATAGAGCACCATTAATTCTATGGTGCTGTACAATCAGTAAGGGGTTCACATGCCTTACATTAAGACAAGAACAAATGCTTGTACAAACACAAAACTGATCAGTGATCAGGTGACAAGTGAAATGAGGACCCTGCCCGTGAGGCCTCACAATGGGAGGGAGGATGGAGACACGACATGAGGGAGCAGAGCAGTTATTGGGGCAGATTTACTTACCCGGCGCGTTCTCTGCGGTGGATTCGGGTCTGGCCAGGATTCATCAAGGTAGTTCCTCCGCCGTCCACCAGGTGGCGCTGCTGCGCTGAAAAGCATCTGAACGCACTCGAGTTCACCAGGCTGGACCAAGTGAAGGTAAGCTCGTCCCAAGCGACACTTTTCTAGAGTCTCCTCCTGATGTATCTGCTGGGAGAGATAAGGAGATTATTAGAGAGACTGTTCTTATATCTGTATTGTCTGCAGTAGTAAATGTCTGCCCTGTGTCCTGTACCTACCTGCTGGGATCAGCTCCAGGGGCTTTAGTGGGTAAAATTTCTAGGAATAGCAACTGACGAACTGAGGAAAGGTTGTTATTCCTGAACCTATAGATGGTGTTTGGGATGTAAGATAATAATTCTTTATTTATATAGTGCACACAGATTACACAGCGCTGCACAGAGCTTGTCAGATCAGACCCTGTCCCCAATGGGGCTCACAATCTAATCATCCTAGCAGTATGTTTAGGAGTGTGGGAGGAAACCAGAGGAAACCCACGCAAACACAGAGAGGACATACAAACTCTTTGCAGATGTTGACCTGCATGGGACTTGAACCTAGGACCCCAATGTTGCAAGGATGTAGTGTTAACCACTGAGCCACCATATATATACTGTTTTTTCATGTGAGGTAGGTTATGAGAATTAGGACTATATAGAATCGGGATGGAGGTTGGGAATGGCAGACCTGGGGTTGGGGGAAAGGGCAAGCGTTGTCGGGAATTAGGGGTGGGATTGCTTACTGAATTTGTATCGGTATATAGGGCTAATATCCTTGTTATGTATGGTGTTATTCTGCTGTGAAGTGAAAATAGATATAGCTAATACCTGATTTATTTTTAAAAAGTTGGTTTATTGGTGTTATCAGAGGCTCAAACACAGATCCATGAAAACCACAGTCATGTGGGATAGCATATAAGGACTACTTTCAAGTGCCTGAAGCCTCATTGCAGTGCAGTCTTATAAAGTAAAAATAATATTTTTTCTGCTCTATTTCCCTTCTTTTCACTCTTAATATCTTGTTTCAGTGAATTACTTTTTATTACAAATTATCATAAATGATACACTTAATTTGACCATTTGTGCATTAAATGAATAGTGAATGATAAAGGATTTATTTGATAATCGTGAAATTCTGTAATGTCTTTTCTACTTACTCCAAATTGCAAGTGACTCCTTTATTGGTGGACTGTCATAACCTTTTAGATATGAAAGTAATTCAACATTCATACCGAATCTGTTTTTCATGTATTAACTGAAGATTTTGTCTATGTCTTTGATCCTCATTCTGCAAAGTGGCAGTCTAAATGGAATATCTTGATTACAGAATCCATTACTATTAACAATTGATCAATTTGTTGTTTTCCCATTTCCTATAATGACTTCTCCCAGAGTATAAGTGAAAAAAGGCTCCTCATAAGACAAATGAGATGCTCCACCACAACATCTTCCTAAGGACATCTCATAATTTACAAAGGTCACAGGACTTAAAGGAAATTCTGTCGCCGGTGAAGTATATGTTCGCATTTATTTTGTAGACCATGTCTTTTTTCCCACCATTTATCATCAGTGATGTGTATTGTCTCTTGGTCTTAATTCATCTTACCATTTGACACTGTATTGATATCCGTACATTTAGTATCAGGTTATTAATAAGTGAACATACCAAAGTTACTCAAAGTACATTAAATGGTATTGAAGTTGGAGGTCATGCAAGAAGGTGCGATCCCCTGTTTTAGACAAGATTCTTATATATACTCAGGATAACAAAATAACACATTCTCTAATTCACTGTTATTAACAAAACTACAGCATTTTACAGATATAATTCTGACCTGTCTCTATCAGTCCTGGGGTACACAATTTCGGTTGCCCCTGGACCCGACCCTGAATCTTCTGCCTTTAGGGTCGGTTAAACATATTGGGGCTCATTTACTAAGGGTCCGAACGCTGCACTTTCATTGGGTTTCCCGAATATTTCCATTTTGCGCCGAATTGCCCCGGGATTTTGGCACACGCGATAAGATTGTGGCACATCAGCGCCGGCTTTCATGCAACAGAAATCGGGGGGGCGTGGCAGTTGGACAACCCGACGGATTTGGAAAAAACGCAGAATTTAAAAAAGAATTTGTGTTGCATGATCAGCACTCACATGCACCGGGACGAAGAAGGTGAACTCTGGCAGACCTCGGCGCAGCAGCGACACCTGGTGGATATCGGGCGCACGACCTTAGTGAATCCCGGCAGACCCGAATCAGCTTCGGATCACGACTGGACCGAGTAAGTAAATGTGCCCCATTGTTCTCCTGTCTGACGCTGCACTGAGCTCCTCTCTGCACTCCAGCCTTGCATTCTATACCTATACATTTAATTACCCATCCGAGTTGTGATCCCTGATCCGGACTCTTTGACGATGATGCACTGTTCCATTTAGATCCTGTGCCCGATATCCTGCGTCACTTTCCCACTCAGGTCACCTTCTTCTTTCTGGTGCGTGTAAGTGCTTGGCTTGCAACACAAATTTAAATGTTAAATCCCACGCTTAGTCCGAATCCGTTGGATTGTCCGACGGCCTGCGCCCTGATTGTGTCACGTGAAAGCCGACGCGACTGCGACACAATCCTATAGAGTGCGACACAATTCCTGGCGCAATGACCAAAAAAAAGATCCGGCAGGGAAAATAGTAAGGGGCTGGAATTTAGTAGGGCAGGCAGCTGGCCAGCGCCAATTAGCGGCGCACTGTTCCTTTAAATTTTACAGAGCGGCCATTACGGGGATCGCTGGAGCTGGGACAGGTGAGTTCCGGAGCTGGGTCACACGGAGGTACACAGGTGCCCCTGAGACCGGGGATATGGTTCGCAGGGGCACCCATGACAGTACCCTTCGGCCTCCCCCGCTTTTTAACTGTAGGAACCTTTGCAGAGGAGCACGATGCAGGATGTTGTCTTCGGGCTCCCAAGACCTCTCCTGTAGCCGAAACCCTTCCAGTCAACAACATAGAACCGCTTCCCTCTGACTGACTTCATACCAAGGACCTCTTTCACTTCATAGACATCGGTAGAATGCGCTTCAGGAGATGGAGGTGGTATTTGCCGAGAGAAGTGGTTCAGGATGACTGGCTTAAGAAGGGAGACGTGGAAGCAATTCAGGATGCGCATGGTGGGAGGAAGGCGGAGCTTATAGCGCACAGGATTGATGCGCTTCAGCACCTCAAATGGACCCAGATAGCGAGGACCAAGCTTGTAGCTGCGAACATTTCAGCCGGACATATCTTGAAGACAGCAACACATTATCTCCTGGAGAGAAGACCGGAGGAGGCCTGCGTCTCTTGTATTCCTGGGTCTCTTGTCGGCCTGGGTCTTGGTGCAGGCAGAGGTCCGAAGTAGCAAATGCCGTGTTTGCTCCCAGATGGACTTGAGATCTTGAACCAAATCCTCAACGGCAGAAACATCAGAAGGCTCAGACAGAGGAAGAGTCCAGAGAGTTGTAAGAAAACTCTGTCTATGGCAGCATGGTGGACCAGTCATCCTGTTGTAGACATAATGATGGAGATAGCATCCCAGGTCTTATTAACACTCTCAACTTGTCCATTGGACTGTGTATGGTACGCATGTGAGAAGTCCAGCTCAACCTGTAGTTGACCGCACAGAGAGCGCCAGAAACGGGAAAAAAACTGGACCACACGGTCCGAGACAATGTGCAGGGGAAGTCCATGAAGCCGAAAGATGTGCAGAAAGACGCCGAAAGTGGAGCCGACGGCAGACCTGGCAGAGGCACAAACTGGGACCTCTTGGAGAGGCGATCCGTTACCACCCAGATGACTGTATTACCAGAAGAAGATGGGAGATCCGTAATAAAGTCCATCGCTATGTGACTCCACGGGCAACTGGGTATCGGCAACGGGAGCAGCTGACCTGCAGGCTTGAGGCGTGAAGACTTGTTAGGGGCACAGAAAGCACAGGAACCCACAAAATCCCGAACATCATTGACCAGATCTGGCCAGCAGTAGTAACGAGATATGAGGGCTACAGATCTCTGCACCCCAGGGTGCCTAGCCCCACGAGAGCAATGTCCCCAAGTTAGTGTCCTCTTCTGAAGAGTCGGACGTACATAGATCTTACCAGGAGGGAGCTGCTATAGGTCCACAGGAGCCGCAGCAACCATTCGTGTCGGTGGAACGATATGACGAGGAGCCAATTCTTCCCCAGTAACATAAGAGGCTCGAGAGAGGGCATCAGCTTTGATGTTCTTCTTGGCTGGACGGTAGTGAATCAGGAAGTTGAATCGCGAGAAGAAAAGAGACCAGCGAGCCTGACGAGGATTGGAGAGCAGTCTGGAGATACAGGAGATTCTTGTGGTCAGTGTAGAAATAGACCGTATGATGAGCTCCTTCTAGAAGATAGTGCCATTCCTCCAAAGCAAGCTTTATGTCCAGAAGTTCCTGATCACCAATGGAATAATTCCTCTTGGCTGCTGCGAAGGTCCTTGAGAAGAAGCTGCAGGTGAGGGTCCCACCTTTGGGTCTTTCTGGGCGAGAACGGCCCAGCACCAATGGATGAGGCGTCAAGCCAACTGTAAAGGCTTCTCTGTATCAGGCCATGTGAGAACAGGGGCAGAGGCAAAGACAGTCTTCAGCTTGGTGAAGACTTCTTCAGCTGCCGGTAGCCAGAGTCTAGGATTGGCATTCTTCTTAGTCAGTGCCACAATGGGAGATACAAGAGAGGAGAAATGTGGAATAAACTGCCGGTAATAATTGGCGAAGCCCAGAAATCTTTGTATGGCACATATTCCCACTGGGCGAGGCCACTGAAGTACGGTAGACAACCTGGCAGGGTCCATCTGTAGTCCTTTGTCGGAAATGATGTATCCCAGGACACTGGCCCTTTAAATTTTACAGAGCCGGTGCGCACGGGCCCTAGGGAAGTCATTACGGGGATGCACCGCTGGAGCAGGGCAGGTGAGTCCCGTGATATGGGTTGCAGGGGCACCTGTGACAAACTCCTTTAATCTGCAAATAATTGGGTGGCATAGTGGCTTAGTGGTTAGCATTACAGCCTTGCAGCACTGGGGACCTTGTTTCAGGGTCAACATCTGCAAAGAGTTTGCATGTTCTCTCTGTGATTGCATAGGTTTCCTCCCACACTCCAAAACATACTGGTAAGTTGATTAGGTTGTGAGCCCCATTAGAGACAGGGTCTGATTTGGCAAGCACTGCGTAATCTGTGTGTGCTATATAAAATGAAGAATTATTATTATTATAGTTATATTATTGTATGTATGTCATAACTATAGAAAGTCAAAGAAAATGTATTAGTCTTGGTTAGTGGTACAGCCATAGGAGATACAGTATGATTCATAATTTGGCCTTGATGTCTGTTATATAGATCTCTTTTATGTCTTTGATCCTCTTTTTGCCATGAAACAGTCTGACTTAAGGATCTTGACTGTAGAATCCATTACTGTTAACAATTGATCTGTTTGTTGTTTTCCCATCTCCTTTAATGAATGGGACTTGATTATCAGTGTAGAGGTTCCTCATAATATAAATGAGATGCTCTAACATGCATCTATACAAGGGCATCCTATCATTTATCAAGGTCACCATGTTCAAAGGCGCTTCTGTAGTCAGTATAGTACATGTTCACTTCGATTTTGTAAACCTTTTCTTCTTTCGGTAAACATCACCAGTAATGCATCTGGTGTAGAGATAAAAAACATCAAAAAATGGATCATACTACACCCACTGCAGTTTGTCTTCTCCCTAGAGAACCTGCAAAGTGATGTGATTTTTAGTCAGATTCTTAAATTGTACCCAAGAGATCAAGATGTCATCAACCAGAGAAGAATAAGCATATAACTAAGAAAGGACTCCCTCCGAGTCTGAAACATGTATTCATTGCATTTTCTGTATCTGATTGATTTTTTTCTAACAAAATTTTTATGGATCAATAAGTATTTTATTAAACATTCACTCTGATAGATGAAACAGTCGGTGGCAGGCACGCCATATACATGGCATACAAGTCATGCAAAAGAGGTCTGAGACATTCAAGGAGATTTATCAGAAGTGTCTGAGAGCAGAACTGTTCTAGTTGCACATGGCTACCAATCAGAGCTCAGCTTTCATTTTCCGACAGCTGTTACAACTACACAGCTGAGCTCGGATTGGTTTTCATGGGTAACTAGAACAGTTTTACACTTGTCAGACACTTCTGATAAATTTTTCCTAATTGAGTGTATAAGGATGACAAATAACGCACAACAAACAGAAACGAAAAAGAGCAAAATAAACATGTTGAACTTCAGTGGGTCCAAACAGGCCACTAATATGAAAAATTCAGGAAAGGTGCAGAAAGAGGGGGTAACAAGACAAAGGTGGGGCAAAAACGAAGAGGGGACCGAGTGGGATGGGAGGATGAAGGATTGAGAGGGAAGTAGAACACATTAAACCATGTTCATACAGCTAGGCTCAAGAGCTCATGGCAGGTTGAAGTGCAGAAAGTGAGCCACAGGCGCCAGATACTAAATAAACAGTTGATATTTGCCGAGATTACTAGCCCTCAGCTCCTACATATGTAGAATTTGGTTAAGGGCTTCCACCCACTGTGTATTAGATTAAGGATCTGGGGATCTCTATAGTCGGGGCATAACAAATTTTTTAATAATGATTTTCCTCTACATGTAGTTACTTTGCTATTGAGGTCTGTTACCAACTGATAAACAAGTAACTAGGATCAGAAACAGTAGGCTCAGCTGCAGTCATATGACCAGCTCATGTGACCAGGTGACCAGAAAAAAGGTGAATTGCTGCAAAACTCTGCATGCAGTTACATCTCAGGTAGATATGTAAATGATTACAGGAGTGATCTCAGTAGACGTTGGGTCTTCTTGTTATAGGGTGCAAAAGTTCTTCCCCTTTTGAAGATGCTTGTTTGCATTCAACCACATCTAACCCTATATCCAGGCTTAGCTCAAACTTTCTTCTTAAAATGTGTACTTTACCTTCCATATTGTAATCACTTATTCACCAAAACTGACTGGATTCAGGTTGGGCAAGTTGGTTTGGCATATTGTGTGCACTTTGTAAAGTTTTTGTTTTTGTGATTGAATAAAATAAAGGGCCTTTTTGGATTGTTCTAGATTGTTGTAATAATCCTTAAAGTAAATCTACCACGGGGAATCTACTTTTTGTGAGATTCTCCATGGTAGATCCCCCATCTGGGCATCAGCTGCATCCCATTTTTCACTTTTTCAGGGGTGCAACTGCTGCAGAAATAAAGTTTAATGCTTCAATATGCGAATTAATTTCTAAGGCTACTAAGGGTGTGGAGTAGCCTGGACCAGCTTTGGGGTCTAAGGCTAATCCACACCCCCAGTAGCCACTACTGACCCGCCTCTACCCACTCCATCCCATCTCCAGGCTCGCTACTGGCAGACAAATGGGAGCTACTATGCATGCACAGAGCTCCTCAGCATCAGGTGCGTTGCCAGACGGGGAACCTTCCACGGGGAAACTCTCAGAGAGTAGATTCCCCATGGAAAATTTCCTTTAAAGATCATCACTGTGAGGTGGGGAGCTACAGCATGTGGAGCTGTGGAAGAAAGGACACATGGTGGTGATCTGGTCTGGATGGTCCCTGATTCCCCTTTGAGAAAAAGAAATTGCTAATCATTTCGTCCAGGGACTTGTGAGAAAACTTGGAAGAGCGGAATTTAGAATCGATCTTCAGTGGTCGCTGAAATCATTTGTGACTAAATACAGACCAAAGACTTGTTTGGGTGCTCCATCGGGGATCAGAAGGTGCTAAACACAACATTATTGATTTCTGGATTAGAAAGCTGTGAGGTCGTCTTCAATCAATTTGGCAGGATTTCAATTTATTTCAATATAATTTGATTTTACATAATTAAATGACATTACATTAGGTCAGAAGACAAGAACTGGTTAGGACAAGTTTTTAATGAATAGATAGATATTTGATAACTGGTTGATTATTTCAACTCATTGAATGAAGAAAATGCTTCCATGCTTGTAGAGTGAAGCCATGTTAAACAGGTGATACAATGGGGGTGCCCCTTACAAGGTACAAGTTGTATGAAATTTACTATGGAGCTGGGTTGCAGAGGGAATTTTACTAAATGTTCTATTGTGCCGCCTTGCTCTGAAAGCTGGGCCCTCCTAATTTTAATGAGCAAAAATAATTTCTTTCTGGTATACGAAATAAGATGGAATACAGCCATGTTCCCAGCTGATGCTCTTGGGATAATATGTTCTCATAAGTGATGCCCAGAAAAACACCTTAACCATAATAAAAATTTGCAAATATGCACCAGTGATTAGAGAAATGTGTTTACTTTGGTGCAAGTGTAATTTTAGCTTGGAGTGAAATTTCCTTTACTTTCCATAGCTTTCTTTCACTGCTAAATGAGAGCTGTAAGTCAAGTACCCAATCTGAATGATATAAATGGATTCCTAAAACTTTTTCACACACGATGATAGGGACTAGAAATACAGATCCTGTGGCAGCTGCATTTTCTAGCCTAACCACAGCTCATATGATTGGAATTCACAACTGTGAGCTTCAGAAGTACTGCCCCCTGCTGTAAATTGCTGACATGCTGCTGTGTGCCTAAAGGGGTTTTCCCATGAAAGAAAATGATCAAATCTCCACGCCCTAGTGATGTAAACACAATAAAGATAATTTCTAACCCTTTCCTTCAAAATTTTAATCAGTGTTATTGCTGTATTAGCTCCTATAACTCCCTAGGCTGCTCAGTGTAATATTCCAGAATGTGGGCGGGGACTCTCTAAACAGACACATTATAATCCATCTAGGTCTGTGAGCTGACAATGTGGTTAGATTATCAGGATACAGGGTTATATACACTTTTATTTAGCTTCTGAACATTGTACTAGTATCTGACACATAAAAAGAGAGATGAGACAAATCAGATATGATAAGATCCATGAGATGCCTATGCTTGAGAAAGATTCAAATTGGAATCGAGACATTGCTTTTTTATGCCTGGATGATGCCCAAATAAAGACTTCTTCGAATTTTTACTGCTTTGGTGCTGTGGCTCTCTCCATCTACACACTTTCAGCACTGCTACACCTCTGATATTCCACAACAGGCTAGATGTGCCATCCTCTCCCCATAAATAACTTATCTTTCTGTAGCTTGTAGTTGTTCTCATGCTGCTGCCGGCAGGAGTATCACTGTGTATTAGTGAGTGAGCTCAGCCCTGGACTGCAGAGTGTAGGGAGCAGAGAGATAGAAACTTAGCTCCATGGCCATCACACAGAAATCCAAGATGGTGTCCCCAACCGTACATCAGAAGTTACAGGGTCGTGTCAAGGGGCAACTGAAATTGTGTATTCCAGTATGCTGGGCCCCAGCTGCCTCCAGGCCTACAAGAAAAGGCAAGGCCCCGGTGGGGGATATTGCACATCAGTACTTCAGGAATTCACAGCAGCATGGCAGCACTTTACAGCAGAGGCGCAGTACTGCCGGAATCCAGAGGGTATCTTTATTTACTTGACTAAGCCCTCGTGCACAATAACATGTGCATTGGCTGTGACCTAGCCACACAAGTGGCACCATAGCCTTCTATTGGGCAAGGTGCTTTACCCCACCAAGAACATGCTACAAAAGATAGGGAAAATCGGATAGGGGGCAGTCACTGCCTATGGACATTGGCAGGGTGAAAGATTGCTCATCCACCAATGTCACGAGGGGATGTGTGCATGAGGTCTATGACTTAACTGCAAACAAGACATGTGTTGAGAGGTTGAAACGTCACTGAGGTGTGAAGTGTATATGGCGATCATTGGAGTGCTTGCTGCATCTTAGACTCCTTCTGATTTGATATTGTTCACTTATCCTACAGATAAGTGATCCATATTCAAATCCCAAAATACTCCTTTTATGATAAATGTTAGGATAGATCATTGGTGATATCAGCCACTGTGGATTAGATCATGGATCCAGATGCATGGATCCTTATACTGTGTAATGGCTATGACAAGTTACTGCAGCTTAACCCCCCCCCCCATTCACTGATATAATTGATTGGGGTGACGGGTGTAGGTCTCCGACCTATCTGATATTAATAAAATATCCTACAGATACATCACAATCACACTCTAAGGCCACCTGCACACAAACATTTGTTTTCTCTGTCTCCAAACCACCGATCTCTCAGTGCACTCAACACTTTCCCTAATTTATCATGTTTATGAAATATTTACTCCTCTGGCAGAATTTCCTTCGATTTGGCTTGGATTACAATAATGTCTAGCAATAACTTAACAGTTTCCCAAGAGAATTTTATGATGTTTTGTCAAGAATGAGCACATATTTTAAGAATGAATGCTACAGTATGTGGAGAACAAATACAAGATTATTTCTTAAAGGGGTTGTCAGCTTTATGCAAATTGTTATTGTTTATTAAAAAAAAAAGTTATACAGTTCTCCAATAAACTTTCTCATCGTTTTCTAGATCTCTGCTTGCTGACATTCTACTAGAAGCCTTATTGTTTCGTTCCTGTGGATAAATAGTGGTCCATGGTCATGTGATGTCCATACCTTCTCATGACATTTTGCATTTTTATGTTTTTCCATTACAATATCAATATTTTAAAAAAATCCCCCAAATCTTCGGTTATTGCTATGGCCTTGAGTCTAATATTGGTCAGACATTTCCCACTTTTTATAATATGCCATTGTTTAAAGTGCTTTTCTAGAAAACTCTCCTTCGGATATAATGAACATTTCCAGGCCATTTACCACTATAACCATGTACAGACGGTCGCCTACTTATGGACACCCGACTTATAGAGACCCCTAGTTAAAGACGGACCCCTGTGCCCTCTGCGACCTTTGATAAAGCTCTGTGGATGCTTTACTATAGTCCCAGACTGCACTGATTAGCTGTAAGGTGTCTGTAATGAAGCTTTATTGACAATCCTTGGTCCCATTACGACAAAAAATTTTGAAACTCCAATTGTCACTGGAGCAAAATTTTTTTTTATCTGGAGCTACAATTATAAAATATACAGTTTCGACTTACATACAAATGCAACTTAAGAACAAACCTCTGGAACCTATCTTGTACGTAACCCGGGGACTGCCTGTACAGGAAATCGAAAATAAGAATATACAATTTAAAAAAAAAAATAGATTTTCGGGTTAAAAAAATAAATGGGCAATACATTCTCACTTACAGTACATAACTGTATAGCATACATGACATTAATATTTTTATATTGAGTAGATTTCTCCTATATGGTCCTAAATTTAGGATGTCCGATTGGCCATAATCTGGACACAAATTCTGCTGTCCATATGGTGGAGGCTTCTGAACTATGCAGACCAGTCAAAATGGTGGGCTGAACAGGTGACTAAATTTGGGACAGGAAATGGTACAAACAGAATAAAAAAACCAGACACAGAATGATATCTTTGGATAAAAATAGGCAGTGATGTTTATTAAGCGTAACCAATATAAATTAATAAATACATAATTTCTTGAATACAACCTGTTTAAAACTTAAATGAATAAATCACATCAAGTTACAGTTAAAATCACTAATTAACTGTCCACCCAGCGTTCGCTGGATGACAAATCCCACAAGCCATGAACCTAATGGGACATGGCCCCCCAAAAACACTGCAGCCAAGCATCAATTATATTCTGTAGACCCGAATGAAAAATATCATTGCCTTGTTTACAATTAATCCTCCTCCTAATTTGCACCATGAATGTACATTGATCAAAAGCCTTCCTGCTCCCTGTAGTATAAAGCCTGCCAGCCCACAGTGGTATATAGCCAGTCAGCCCTGTAGTATATAGCCAGCCAGCCCCTGTAGTATACAGCCTGCCTGCCCCCCAGTATGTAGCCTGCCAGCCCCTGTAGTATATAGCCAATCAGCCCCTGTAGTATATAGCCAGCCCCTGTAGTATATAGCCTGCCTGCCCCCCAGTATGTAGCCTGCCTGCCCCTGTAGTATATAGCCAGTCAGCCCCTGTAGTATATAGCCTGCCTGCCCCCCAGTATGTAGCCTGCCAGCCGCTGTAGTATATAGCCAGTCAGCCCCTGTAGTATATAGCCAGCCCCTGTAGTATATAGCCTGCCCGCCCCCCAGTATGTAGCCTGCCTGCCCCTGTAGTATACAGCCTGCCAGCCCCTGTAGTATATAGCCCGCCAGCCCTCTAGTTTATAGCCTGCCTGCCCCTCCCCATTATATAGCTTGCCAGCCACTTTAGTATATAGCCTGCCAGCCTGTCGGCCTGTAGGAAATAAACAAAAAGCACATTTTCGTGCTGAAAGACTCGGCTTATACTCGAGTATATACGGTATGTGATGCACAAAGAATGAATAATTTATTACTTTAATCGCTGAATGTGTTTTTCATAACAGGAATATCATTGTATATTATTTTGGGAGGAGATTCTTCTAAAGAATGGTTCATTATCTTTATTAAGTGCTGAGCCGGAGATCTATGGCACTAACTCAGTAGCAGCATTAGACTAAAGATGAAAGGCTAATAAGTAATGGAGATGATGTTTCACAATGTTTCTCATTATATCTATCTGTAATGACTGTAAATGTTAAGGTTTGTAAAACTCAGACAGTTGGCATCCTGCTGTGCCAATCCAGCTATGATCAAAATGCTGATATATTTTACCGAAATGACATAATTGAACTTTGAATTTTGGTTTGTTTGCTAAGTGGGTTTAGAGGGTCTATGAAAAGTGCACTCATCTACAGGTTTTATTAGGTCCCACTGTTTAGTCTGATATTATTCTCACTTCAAAAGGCCTTTGAAGAGTAAATGTGCTGTATAGCAGCTGGTAACCAAAATAATGAATACATACCTTGTGAATAATTAACACAATACTATATATTTGCTGCTGTATGAAACATCACTCTGTAGTTACTTTGAACTATAAACACGTTAAGGCTACAGCGGACATACGTCGGTGCCGGGGAGGGGAGGAGGGGGTGAGCGGCGCACCCCCCCGTCCCTCTCCATAGAGAAACATGGGGCACGCCATATTCTGGAAAAAGATAGGACATGTCCTATCTTTTCACTGGGTATGGAAAGGTACGGTGCCACACTTGTGCTTTACCGTACAGCTCCCGTACGGCGCCGTGTGCCCATTGCCATCTATGGGGGGCGTAGATCCGACGTATATAAGTCGGACATATATACATTCCCCATACGGCTGTGTGAATGCAGCCTAAAAGGAAAGAAAAATACATACAAGGGTTTGTCTGAGACTTGAAAGGGGTATTCCCAGACATTTCAACATCTATCCCTAGAAAAGGTCTTCAATATCAGAATAGTATGAGGTCTGATACATGAGCTTAGTAGACTATGATGAAGCCATTGATGAAGCTTATCTAAACCATGTTGTCTCTTCTAAAAAAACGATTGCGTTTTATAGTTGGCAGGCACCAACCAACATGATATTAATCATCTATGATTGATTTGAAAAAATCCTGGAATGCACATTTTATATTCTCCTGCACTTGTCTATGGGAAATTGTCACTATTGCTCCATAGGGATTATAAAAAGTGTCGAACTGGCCCACCACAATACCAGAAAATCCAGTGGTGGGCCAAGGCTCTAACCTAGTACTTGAAAAAAGAAAACCAGGGATGGATAGCTTGACTAGGCTACCGGGGTCTATTTCTTAGGGAATGACTGACGGAGGACCTCCAAATAATTTTATCTGCTTGGCCTAAAGAGCCCCATTCTAACAGTAATCATAAGTGCTTGAATCTACTTAGAAAACTTATACAAATAGACCAATGGACAAAATGCATGTTTCTTGGTAACCTGTACATTTATAAAGCAGGAAAAAAGGGGTGCTTGGTTCTTAAAGTTCTAAAATTTTAATCACCTAGTGATGTTTACAGAGTAAAGATCATTTTTACCCACTTACTTTAAAATTGTACACCTTTAAGTGCTGTTTTAGCTCCTATCACTCCTATCACTAAGCAGAAACTTCAGGATTACTCTGTGCTATGAGATGCTGTGTGCTGACAATATGCTTAGATTATCAGGGTACAGGGTTTATTTACACTTTTGTTTAGCTTCTGAACATTGTGCTAGTATCTGACATATAAAAAAGAGAGATGAGACAGATCAGAGATAAGAGATGATGAGATCCATGAGATGGATATAACATACAATGACATTCTCAGCTCTGCGAACTCACCTAACATTAAGTGTCAGCTCTGCTATACGTCTCCCTCCCCTGGATAGAGACTTTTTCTGTAGCTAGTAGAGTAAGTCTCTGCACGCTGCTTGTCTGAACTGGTCTTGTAATGCACGGGGGAGGGGCAGGAGGCAGAGAGTGCTGCAGTGTGCAGACATGAGAAGCTATTCATGAGAAGAATCTGACCATAGCAGAAGATTTACGGTTAGATCCAGAGGCAACCAAATTGTGTACACCAGGACTGATAGAGACAGGTTGGAATTATATCTGTGAAATGCTGTATTTTCGTCAATAACAGTAAATTAGAGAATGTGTTATTTTGTTATCCTGAGTATATTTAAGAATCTTGTCTTCATGGGAATATCCCCTTAACTCTAAAAAATGGCTACTTTTCTAATTCTAAAAAGTCTAGTTTAGTTGCTGGTATAACTTAAGTGAAACTTGCTTACATACTAGTAGATGGGAAATGAGGCTAAATGGAAAGGTTTCTGCTTACCATTTGTTCTAGGCGTCGGTTATTCTATTCCATAACAGAGTAGTCCAATGGACAACGGTGGTGTGAGCTTAGCCTAATTTTTATATATTCTATGGAGATGTCATTGAAAAGAAAAGTCCTGGCTGGGATGTTATTATCAGGATTTTCATGTTGTGTATCATACTGAACTATAGGACCAATTCCAGGCCACTATTAAATGTGTGAACATTTTTATGCCACTTTAATCTGATGAATGACAAAACCCAAGTCTCTGACAGCACAACAGTGAGTACTATGTCTCACATATGTAGTATCATTTCAGAGTTCACAGGCAGGAAAAACCTGGTATTTATTTAATACAATGTTAAATAGATACATGTACAGGCAGTCCCCGGGTTACATACAAGATAGGGTCTGTAGGTTTGTTCTTAAGTTGAGTTTGTATGTAAGTCGGAACTGTATATTTTATCATTGTAATCCCAGCCAGAACTTTTTTGGTCTCTGCGACAATTGGATTTTAAAAATGTTGGGTTGTCATAAGAATCAGGAATAACACTAAAGCTTCATTACAGACACCTGTGATAACTGTTATAGCTGATTATTGTAGCCTAGGACTAAAGTACAATAAATTACCAATATCCAGTGGTCCGTTTGTAACTAGGGGTCGTATGTAAGTTGAGTGTTCTTAAGTAGGGGACCGCCTGTATAAACTAACAGGAGAACACACTTAAAGTTTGATTGCAATTGTTGCATGGGGTGAATTGATCTGTGAATGTTATTGGAATGGTTTGTGGTTTTTTAAAATTATTATTTATTTATATAGCGCACACAGATTATGCAGCGCTGCACAGAGCTTGCCAAATCAGTCCCTGCCCTGAATGGGGCTTACAATCTAATCAACCTACCAGTTTTTTTTTTTTTTCGTAGTATGGGAGGAAACTGGAGGACTCAGAGGAAACTCACACAAACACAGAGAGAACATACAAACTCTTTGCAGATATTGACCCTGGGACTTGAACCAATGTCCCCAGCGCTGCAAGTCTGTAATGCTAACCGCTAAGCCACCATGCCGCTCTTTCAGATATGAAAATGTCACAATTAAAAATGTGGAAATATTCCTTTATTTTCTATTGTTGATAAGAGCATCTGTGTTATGTTTCATACAACCAGTGACAAAGCAGCGGTAACGCTGCATGACTTATTATTCATTTAAAGTTTTGTTACTTCCTCTCAGCCAGGGGCGGACTGGGAATTTAAAGTGGCCCTGGAAAAAACTGTAAAAGTTGCCCCATTCTGTGGGCGGAGTCAAAACAAGTAGGTGTGGCCTTGTGATGTGGGTGGAGTTACTTAACTCCATACAAACTGTTAATAGAAGGTCTAAATCAACATGTACACCGCAGAGAAAGAGACTCATACTGCCTCCTTGTACAGGAATAATACTTCTATTTTAAGAGCACACAACTTAATACTGCCATATATGTACACTAAAAACATACTACAATACCTTCTCCAATAAACAAGAATGTAACTACTATAATACTACTGCCCCTAAGTAAAATATATTGTACAAGGATATAACTCCTATAATACTGCCCCCTATGTACAAGAATATAACTCCTATAATACTGCCCCCTATGTACAAGAATATAACTACTATAATACTGCCCCCTATGTACAAGAATATAACTACTATAATACTGCTCCCTATGTACAAGAATATAACTACTATAATACTGCCCCCTATGTACAGGAATATAGCTACTATTACTAGTAGCCAGCACCCCCGCCCCTCCCCCAGTATATAGCAACCCCTGTAAAACAATTAAAGGGTTAACAAACTTCATAAAAGTTGTTTCACGTACGTTGAGGGGCGTAGTTTCTATAATGGGGTAATTTATGGGGTTTACTTTTATTTCGGTCTCTCAAAGTGATTTGAAACCTGAGCAGGTCCCTCAATAGCAGGATTTTGCGTTTTTTATGAAAATGTGAAAAATCGCACCTAACGTTCAAAGGCCCATAACATCCTACAAAAATAGGAGTATGCATAAGAAACCATGTCCACATAAATTAGACATTTAGTGAATGTTAGTTATTACATTTTTTTGCGGTTATGACTATGTATGGAAAAAGTAGAACATTTTGAAGTTCAAAAATCAAAAATTTTTCCAAATTTTCACCAAATATCTGATTTTCTCATAAATAAATGCAAAACATACCACCAAAATTATTCAAATAACCTGAAGTACGATGTGTCACGAGAAAACAATTTTAAAATCACTTGGATATGTTAAAGCGTTCCGAAGTTATAACCACTTATAGTGACACAGGGCAGATTTGAAAAAATGGGCCCTGTCAGGAAGGTGAAAAGTGGCTTCAGCGTTAAGGGGTTAATAAGCAAGTCTGGGAACAAAGTAGTATAGAAGGTAGGACCAGCGCCAACACTGGGCTGATCAACTGCCGTGCCCCAGAGCTGATGGGGGGGGGGCGCACACAAAAGGCTGTACATAAGGAATACATGGGGGTGGGCGGGGGCTGTATCTAATAAATCCATAGGGGGTAAGGAGGGCTTTATATAAAATAATCATGAGGGGGCTATTTCGGTTGATAAATTAGGGAATACATTAGGGAACAGGAGCTGTTTTAGTTTCTGAGTTTTTAATGCTGAAAAGTGAGTTCACAATTTCTAACATAAAGTAGCAGATAAAATAATAAAACACTACTCACTTTAATAGGCAGTATATGCAAAAATGGAGGCTGAAGTGTATCTACAATATAAAGTCTATAAGTGTGGATACACCAACGTGCCTCTGAGTAATCCCTGGATCTGGCTGTATACCATCAAGGGTGCCCCATCCTTCATCACCAGGGATACCGAGCTACACACCGGGTTTGCCCCAGGGAGAAACCTACTGTGTCAGCCTCTCCCTACATTTTCTTGCAAACACCCCCTGCTGGAGACCTGCCAGGCTGTGGACAAGGCCTCTGCTCCTGATACCAAGCCCCGTGATCCTGTTAGACTGCACAAACCAGCCACTACTCCGGCCACCAAAAAAGGTCAGGCCTCGGTGGAGAATGTTGCAAACGCCACTCTATGCGGATCAGGAAAGGAAATTAAACTCCTTATGAAGGTTGCCACTATAGGCCAGCTGTGCAAGTTCCAGGGTAGCTTCCTGTTGTGAGGAGGGCATTTTTGAGGAGGCAGAAACACAGGTTACATTATCTATCGCAGGACTTAGCTTATGCTGCCCCCTCAGAGATGCACACTGCAGCCTGAGGCTAAAGACCTGAGGAAATCTACCATTTGATTTCATGCATTATGAAACAAACATACATTGAGAAAGCTGTAGCTACAGTGATGCAGAAACATATCTTTTTTTAATTCCTGTGCTGAGTGGTTCTGCTAAAAAAAACAATTATGATATTGAAGCTCTGCTCCTATGCACTGCTCCGGAGAGTGATGCAATCACTGTGTTGTGCCTGACAGACCGAAGTAATCAATCTCTGCACTTGTTTCTGCATCAGTGAAGCAACAGCATTCTCAAGGTATGTTTAGTTCATAATGTATGAAATCAAATGGTAGATTTCCTTTAAGAGGGTTTTCACACGAAACAAGTTAGGCCCTATCCTGTGGATACAGCCCAACTTGTTTTGTGAGGAAACCCCTTTAAATTTCCTCATGGTAGAAGTGAAAGTGTGGGGTTTACATGTAATGGTGGAGCATACTTGAATGAATGAACACTGATGTCATATTTTACAATGGGGATGTAAGCACTGTGATAATGTCAGACCCTTCAGGCATGAGTTTACAAACTGCTTTTGTGTCACAATTTAATGATAAAACATTGGCACCCTACAGCAGGAGTCCTGTGAGAACTATACAATCAGTCTTCACTTGTTGCTACTTGAGGGATAAATCATACGGCATCAATAAATCAGTCCGTCAGGTTGGAAGCATTTGGCATTTGTGAGATAAGGCAAATCATTACATGATAACACTTTTCTATTTTCCAGTTTACAGGCAGAATTTACAGAAGTAACATTTAAAAGGAATATTGCTCGTTTTCACATTCTGTACTAGAAATGACTTGGGGTGGAGGTGGGGGTACAGTAATATCTGTCCCTGATACATAGAACTACATCACTGTAAATCTAATGATGACCTTGCAACTCGAATTACTGTACTCACACCTCCATCCCAAGTAACAGTAAGTAAAATAGTAAGGCTACATTCACACTACAGTATGGGGGACGTATATACGGCCGACGTATATACGGCCGATATACGTCCCCCATACACTTCTATGGGCTCACGGCCCTGTACGGGAGCGGTACGGTGCAGCACACGTGTGGTATTGTGCCGTTCCGTAGCCCGGGGAAAGATAGGACCTGTCCTATCTTTCTCCGTATTACGGCGCCGTGCGCCATTAATTCCTATGGAGAGGGGCGGGTGTGAGCTGCGCTCACCTCCTCCTCCTCTCCCCGCACTGCCGTGTGCCCGCCGTACTACGGTGCGGCAGGCTCACGGCAGTGTGAATTTAGCCTAAGTAAAAGCATACTGTCTCCATCTTTGTAATGCTCAGAGTAATACTACCTAGCAGGTACTTTTTTTCAATTGTGATGCCCATACATTGTTAGCAAGGCAAGCACAGTGATACATTTATATATTATACCATCATGTCTATCACACAGGGTAGCCATTAAAGGAAATCTACCAGCAGGATGTAGGATTGTAAACCAAGAACACTTATAGTATATACTCGAGTATAAGCTGGGTTTTTCAGCACAATTTTTGTGCTTAAAATTCCCCACTCGGCTTATACTCAAGTATATAAAAAAAAAAAAAGACTACTCACCATTCCGATGCCCCAAGCAGCTTCTCTTCTATCTTATTGTGTTCGGCAGGCCTGCGACAGGTCTGTGGGCAGCTCCTCTTCTTTCTTCATGCTGTCTGCAGGCTCCTGGCGCTGGCGCAAGTGAAGAAAGAAGAGGCACTGCTCACGGAGCTGTCGCGGACCTGCCGCACACAAGAAGATAGAAGAGGAGCTGCCTGGGGCATCAGAATGGTGAGTTTATTTTTTTTACCGGCATACCCTACAGGGGGCTGCCAGGCGATATATACTAAAGTGGGCTGGCAGGCTATATACTACAGGGGGCTGTCAAGCTATATACTATAGGAGTTGACTGGCTATATACTGGGAACCTGTGACCAATGCATTTCCCACCCGTGGCTTATACTCAAGTAAATAGGTTTTCCCAGTTTTTGGTGGTAAAATAAGGTACTTTGGCTTGTACTCGGGTCAGCTTATACTCGAGTATGTACGGTATATGGTGGTGTGTGCATCCTCTCTCAGGAACCACTCTACTTTTAGTTTCTTATGCCCTTGTTTTTTAAATTATGTAACTAAGACTGAGGGGCTCTGGGGTCTATAGCTGTTAATTGAGTTTGGGCCCCCTCAGGCTCATTTGCATAAAATTTAAAGACCTTTATTTTGATTTAAAAAAAAACAAGGGCATAAGAAGCTAAAAGAAGAGCTGATCCCACCATAGGAGTACACACATTACATTTGCAGCAAGAAGAGCTGATCCCACCATAGGAGTACACACATTACATTTGCAGCGACGTTCCTTTTTAACAAAGAATATTTATTTTTTTGTGGTCTTACTGTTCAACAGAAAAATGATCTGTGCTAATATCTTCTTTTATTTAAACTAGGCAACTATCTCCTCACATTTCTCTAGGCACACTGGGAGACCCCCTCAGGCTCATTTGCATAAAATTTAAAGACCTTTATTTTGATTTAAAAAAAAACAAGGGCATAAGAAGCTAAAAGAAGAGCTGATCCCACCATAGGAGTACACACATTACATTTGCAGCGACGTTCCTTTTTAACAAAGAATATTTATTTTTTTGTGGTCTTACTGTTCAACAGAAAAATGATCTGTGCTAATATCTTCTTTTATTTAAACTAGGCAACTATCTCCTCACATTTCTCTAGGCACACTGGGAGAGATTTATCAAAAGTATCTTTGAAAATGGATGTGGCTTTGCAGAAAAAGGGATGTGTATCAGAAATTTGGCAAATCAAAATTATTTAGGACCAACCTAAGCCAACTAATAGGAGGTTCAAAGTCAGACTGGACAATTTTAGGCATCTTGTGGAAACGGACCCGTTTGCTGGCTTGACCCCACAGACCGCACACCTTGCTCACGAAAGGAGTCCTTGCATCATACAGAAATATGATGCAAGGACATTCCCATCAGGCAGCAGAAGTGCAGCTCAAAAACTGAACAATGAAGCTTCCTATAGAACCACAGCAAGTAGAGATCCAGAAAACCATGAAAAATTGATACAGAAATTGTATTGGGAAATTGTATCACTTGTCGTTACACAAACAATGTCAATTATTTGCTGAAAGGGAACAACCACTTTAATTGGCCCCTTATTGCATGCCAGGAGGGGGGATTTCTGTGCATTATAACACCATAATAATATCTCACTCAGATGGAGCCATTAAAATATTTTCCATACATCTTCTCAAGAAGCAGATGACTGATTAACATTGTGTCTTGAGATTCATCTTGTGACTTAAACACAGTGATGAGAAAATGTTCAAGGTGTCATCTCATTTGGTTTCCTCTTCTTATCCCTGACATACAGTATGGATGTAAAGCAGATATATCCGTTGGCAGGCTCACCGTGCAGATATTCTCAACAGATACGTTTTTTGGCAGCATTGTTTGGGGAACAGAGGAAGCGTCGTGTAAACAAATCTGAATCTTTATTTGACCTTCACCTTAGTAGAAAAGGCCGTGTTTTGCATCCAGATGGACCTTGAGTCTTGAACCCAACTCTCGACTGCAGGAACAGGAAATCAGAAGGATCATACAGAGGACGAGTCCGACGAGTTGTAAGAAAACTCTGTCCCCTGGCAGCATGGTGGAACAGTATCTGTTTGTTAGACATAACGATGGAGCTCGCATCCTTCAGGTCTTATTAACAGCTCAACTTGTCCATTGGCCTGTGTCTGGTACGATGTGAGAAGTCGCCGACTCAACCTGTGTGACCGCACAGAGGCGCCCAGAAAATGGGGAAAAAATGGGCACCCACGTCCAAACAATGTGCAGGGAAGTCCATGAGAGCGAAAAGATGGCAGGAAAGTGGAGCGACGGCCAGACCTGGCAGAGGCACAAACTGGGACCGTATCTGGAGGCGATCCGTTAGCACACCAATGACTGTATTACCAGAGAAGATGGGAGACCGTACTACAGTCCACTCTATTTGACTCCAACGGGCAACTGGGGGTATGGCAACGGTAGCAGGCTGCCCTGCAGGCTTGGGCGTGAAGACTTGATAGGGGCACAAAGCCCAGGAACCCACAAAAGTCCCGAAGTCATTGACCGAATCTGCCAGTCAGTAGTAACGATAGAGAAGGGCCAGATCTCGTCACCCCAGGTGCTAGGCCCCACGAAGAGCAATGATCCCAAGTTAGTGTCCTCTTATAAGGAGTCGGACGTACACTAGATTTGCCAGGAGGAGAAGCTGACTACTAGGTCCACAGAGCCGCAGCAACCATCGTGTCGTGTGGTGGAACGATTGAGATGGAGCCAATTCTTCCCAGTAACATAAGAGGGCTCAAGAGAGGCCATCCGCTTTGATGTTCTTCTTTGGTGGACGATTAGTTTGCATCAGGAGTTGAATCGGCAGCAGAAAGAGACCACGAGCCTGACGAGGATGAGAGAGCAGTCTGGAGATACGGAGATTCTTGTGGTCAGTGTAACGAGACATAGACCGTATATGAATGAGCTCCTTCTAGAAGATAGTGACCAGCTCTCCAAAGCAGCTTTATGTCCAGAAGTTCCTGATCAACCAATGGAATAATTCCTCTGATGGCTCTGCGAAGGTCCTGTGAGGAAGAATGCAGGTTGGGGTCCCACTTTGGCCTTTCTGGCGAGCAACTGCCCTAGCACCAATGTGATGAGGGTCAAACCACTCGTAAAGGCTCTCTGTATCAGGCGTTGTGAGAATAGGGGCAGAGGCAAAGGCAACTTCACTTGGTGAAGATCTCAGGCCTTTCGGACCAGAGTCTGGATTGGCATTCTGTCTTAGTCGTGCCACAATGGGAGATACAAGAGAGGAGAAATGTGAAATAAACTGGCCTGGTAATAATTGGCGAAGCCCAGAAATCTTGTATGGCACATATTCCCACTGGGCGAGGCCACTGAAGTACTGTAGACAACCGGGCAGGCGTACATCTTTAGTCCTTTGTCGGAATGACTTCCCACGGACACTGGCCCTTTAAATGTTACAGAGCCGGGTGGCGCACAGGCCTAGGGAAGTATACGGGGATCACCGCTGGAGCAGGGTCAGGTGAGTCCCGTGATATGGGTTGAGGGGCACCTGTGACAAACTCCTTTATCTGCAAATAATTGGGTGTGCATAGTGGCTTAGTGTTAGCATTACCAGCCTTGCAAGCACTGTGGGACCTTGTTTTTCAGGGTCAACATCGCCAAGAGTTTAGCATGTCTCTCTGTATTGCATAGGTTGCCTCCACATCTCCAAAACATACTGGTAAGTTGTTAGGTTGTGAGCCCCATTAGAGACGGGACGATTTGGCAAGCACTGCGTAATGCTGTGTGTGGCTATATAAAATGAAGCATTCTGATTATTATATTATAGTATTGTATGTATGTCAATAACTATAGAAAGTCACAAGAAAATGTATAGTCCTTGTTAGTGCGTTACAGCCATAGGAGATACAGTTGTTCTAACTTTGGCCTTGATGTCTGTTATATAGATCTCTTTATGTCTTTGATCCTCTTTTTGCCATGAAACAGTCTGACTAGGATCTTGACGTAGAATCCATTACTGTTAACATTGATACGCTTTGTTGTTTTCCCATCTCCTTTAATGAATGGGACTTGATATCAGTGTAGAGGTTCCTCATAATAAATGAGATGCTCTAAATGCTCTATACAAGGGCCCATCTATATTATCAAGGTCACCATGTTCAAAGAGCGCTTCTGTAGTCAGATATATACATGTTCACTTCGAGTTTTGTAAACTTTCTTTTCGGTACAACATCACCAGTAATGCATCTGGTGTAGAGATAAAAACATCAAAAAATGGATCATACTGCACCCACTGCGTTTGTCTTCTCCCTAGATAGAGAACCTGCAAAGTGATGTGATTTTAGTCAGAATTAAAATTGTAACCCAAGAGATCAAGATGTCATAACCAGAGAAGAATAACCATGTAACTAAGGAAGACTCCCTCGAGTCTGAAACATGTATTCATTGCATTTCTGTATCGATTGATTTTTTTCTAACAAAATTTTTATGGATCAATAAGTACGTATATACTCGAGTATAAGCCGACCACGTATAAGCCGAGAGGCCCCTAATTTTACCACAAAAACGCTAAAGTAAAACCGTCTTGTTACTCGAGTAAACCAGTTTGGGTTTCGCACATTTTGTGCTGAAAACTGTTATACCGAGTATCTAAGGTATTTTTATTAACATTCACTCTGATAGATGAAACATCGGGGCAGACACCCATATACATGGCATACCAGTCATGCAGGAGGTCTGCGACATTGGAGGAGATTTATAGAGGTTCTGAGAGCAGAACTGTTCTAGTTGCATGGCTACCAATCAACCGCAGCTTTCATTTTCCGACAGCTGTTTTATAAAATTACAGCTGAGCTCGATGGTTTTCATGGGTAACTAGAACAGTTTTACCTTGTCAGACACTTCTGAGAAATTTTTCCTAATGAGGTGTATAAGGAGGACAAATAACGCACAACAAACAGAAACGAAAAAGAGCAAAAAAAAACATGTTGAACTTCAGTGGGTCCAAACAGGCCACTGATATGCAAAATTCAGGAAAGGTGCAGAAAGAGGGGTAACAAGACAAGGTGGGGCAAAAACGAAGAGGGGACCGAGTGGATGGGAGGATGAAGGATTGAGAGGGAGTAGGGAAGTAGAACCTTTAAACCCATGTTCATTCAGCTCCTACTTATGTAGAATTTGGTTAAGGGCTTCCAATGTGTATTAGATGAGGATTGGGATCTCTATAGTCGGGGCCTAACAAAATTTTTAATAATGATTTTCTTACATGAGATATTTTGCTTTGAGGTCTGTTACCAACTGATAACAAGTAACTAGGTATCAGAAAAAAGTAGGCTCAGCTGCAGTCATATGACCGCTCATGAGACCAGGTGACCAGAAAAAGGTGAATTGCTGCAAAACTCTGCATGCAGTTACATCTCAGGTAGATAATGTAAATGATTACAGGAGTGATCTCAGTAGAAGATTGGGTCTTTGTGTTATAGGGTGCAAAAGTTCTTCCCCTTTTGAAGATGCTTTGTTTGCATTCAGCCAACATCTAACCCTATATCCGGCTTAGCTCGAACTTTCTTCTTAAAGTGTACTTTACCTTCCATATTGTAATCACTTATTCAGCAAACTGACGGATTCCGGTTGGGAAGTTGTTTGGCATATTGGTGCACTTTGGAAGTTTTGTTTTTGTGATGAATAAAATAAGGGCCTTTTGGATTTGTTTAGCATGTTGAATAATCCTAAAGTAATCACCACGGGGAATCTATTTTTGTGAGATTCCCCATGGTAGATCCCCCTCTGGCATCAGCTGCATCCAATTTTACTGTTCAGGGGAAGCAACTGCTGCAGAAATAACGATTAATGACTCAATATGCAAATTACTTTCTAAAGGCTTCTAGGGTGTGGAGTAGCTGAGCCAGCTTCGAGTCAAGATCGAAGGCTAATCCACACCACCCCAGTGCAAGCTACGTAACCCGCCTCTCACCCATCCATCCCATCCCAGCTCGCTACAGGCAGACAAATGGGAGACGTACTATGCATGCACAGAGCTCCTCAGCAGCAGGTGCGTTGCCAGACGGGGAACCTCCCGGGGAAACTCTCGAGAAGTAGATTCCCCATGGAAAATTTCATTTAAAGTCATTCACTGTGAGGTGGGGAGCTACAGCATGTGGAGCTGTGGAAGAAGGGACGCATGGGTGGTGATTTGGTCTGGATGTCCCTGATTCCCTTTGAGAAAAAGAAATTGCTATCATTGTCCAGAGACTTGTGAGAAAACTTGGAAGAGCGGAATTTAGAATCGATCTTCAGTGGTCTCTGAAATCATTTGTGATAAATACAGACCAAAGACTTGTTTGGGTGCTCCATCGGGGATCAGAAGGTGCTAAACACAACATTATTGATTTCTGGATTAGAAAGCTGTGAGGTCGTCTTCAATCAATTTGGCAGGATTTCAATTATTTCAATATAATTTGATTTTACATAATTAAATGACATTACATTAGGTCAGAAGACAAGAACTGGTTAGGGCAAGTTTTTAATGATAGATAGATAATTTGATAACTGGTTGATTATTTCAACCCATTGAATGAAGAAAAGCTTCCATGCTTGTAGAGTGAAGCCATGTTAAAGCAGGTGATACAATGGAGGTGCCCCTTACAAGGTAACAAATTGTATGAAAATTACTATGGAGTGGGTTGGCAGAGGAATTAACTAAATGTTCTATTGTGCCGCCTTGCTCTGAAAGCTGGGCCCTCTAATTTTAATGAGCAAAAAATAATTTCTTTCTGGTATCGAGATAAGATGGATACAGCCATGTTCCCACTGATGCTTTTGGGATAATATGTTCTCATAGTGATGCCAGAAGAAAAACACTTAACCATAATAAAAATGTCAAATATGCACCAGGGATTAGAGAAGATGTGTTTTACTTTGGTGCAAGTGTAATTTTAGTCTTGGAGTGAAATTTTCCTTTACTTCCATGGCTTTTTTCACTGCTAAATGGAGCTGTAAGTCAAGTACCAATCGAATGATAAATGGATTCAAACTTTTTCACACACGATGATAGGGCCTAAAATACATATCCTGTGTCAGCTGCATTTCTAGCCTAACCACAGCTCATATTATTGGAATTCACATGTGAGCTTCAGAAGTACTGCCCTCTGTGTAAAGTGCTGACATGCTGCTGTGTGAGCTTAAAGGGGTTTTCCCATGAAAAAAATTCTCAAATCTAAACCCCCTAGTAATGTTTCACATAATAAAGATATTCTAACCCTTTACTTCAAATTTTAATCAGTGTTCTTGAGTGTATTAGCTCCTATAACTCCCTAGGCTGCTCAGTGTATATTCCAGAATGTGGGCGGGGGACTCTCTAAATAGACACATTATAATCCATCTAGTTCTGTGAGCCTGACAATGTGGTTAGATTATCAGGATACAGGGTTATATACACTTTATTTAGCTTCTGAACATTTGTACTAGTATCTGACACATAAAAGAGAGAATGAGAACAAATCAGATATGAATAAGTCCATGAGATGCCTATTACACACTGTCCACTGTGAACATCTCTGCTATTCCACAACACACTAGATGTGCCTTCCTCTCCCATAAATAATTATTTTTCTGTAGCTTGTAGTTGTTCTCATGCTGCTGCCGGCAGGAGTATCAGTGTGTATCAGTGAGTGAACTCCACCCTGGACTTCAGGGTGCGGGGTTAGAGTGCAGGGAGCAGAGAGATAGAAACTCAGCTCCATGGCCGTCACACAGAAATCCAAGATGGCGTCCCCAACCCAAAGTCAGAAGTTAGAGGGTCGTGTCAAGGGGCAACTGAAATTGTGTACTCCAGTATGCTGGGCCCCGGCTGCCTCCAGGCCTACACAAAAAGGCTAGGCCCTAGTGGGGGATGTTGCACATCAGTAGTTCCGGAATTCACAGCAGATGGCAGACTTTACGCAGAGGCGATGCGAGTATTACTTCCGGAATTCAGAGGGTATCTTATTAATTGACTAAGCCCTGCGCACATAACATGTGCATTGGCTGGGACCTAGCCACACAAGTGGCACCATTAGCCTTCTATTGGGCAAGGTGCTACCCCACCAAGAACATGCTACAAAAGATAGGGAAAATCGATAGGGGGCAGTTCACTGCCTATGGACATTGGCAGGGTGAAAGATTGCTATCCAACGATGTCACGAGGGATGTGTGCATGAGGTCTATGACTTAACTGTCAACAAGACATGTGTTGAGAGGTTTGAACGCTCACTGAGGGGTGGAAGTGTATATGGCGATCATTGGAGGGCTTGCTGCATCTAAGACCCTTCTGATTTGATATTGTTCACTTATCCTACAGATAAGTGATCCATATTCAATCCCAAATACTCCTTTTATGACAAATGATGTTAGGATAGTCATTGGTGCTATCAGCCACCGGGTTAGAGCATGGATCCGATGATGGATCTCTTACTGTGTACTGGCTGTTGACAAGTTACTGCAGCTTACCCCCCCCCCCCTCCTTCAATGATATAATTGATTGGGGTGTACGGGTGTAGGTCTCCGACTATCTGCGAATTAATAAAATATCCTACAGATACATCACGATAACACTCTAAGGCCCACTGCAACCACGAACATTTGTTTTCTCTGTCTCCAAACCACCGATCTCTCAGTGCACTCACACTTTCCATTTATATGTTTATGAAATATTTACTCCTCTGGCAGAATTCCTTCGATTGGCGTTGGATTACATAATGTCTAGCAATAATTAACAGTTTCCCAAGAGAATTTTATGATGTTTTGTCAAGAATGAGCACATATTTTAGAATGAATGCTACAGTATGTGGAGAACAAATACAAGGATTATTTTTAAAGGGGTTGTCAGCTTTATGCAATTGTTATTGTTATTTAGAAAAAAAAGTTATACAGTTCTCAATAAACTGTTCTTTATGGAATTCCTCCATGGTTTTAGATCTCTGCTTGCTGACATCTACTAGAAGCCTTATTGTTTCGTTCCTGTGGGATAAATAGTGGTCCATGGTCATGTGATGTCCATACCTTCTCATGACATTTGCAATTTTTATGTAACCTCTGTTTTTCCATTACAATATCAATATTTAAAAAATCCCCCAAATTCGGTTCATTGCTATGGCTTGCCTCTAATATGGTCAGAATTTCCACTTTTATAATATGCCATTGTTTAAGTGCTTTTCTAGAAAACTCTCCTTCGGATATAATGCACATTTCCAGGCATTTACCACTATAACCATGTACAGACGGTCGCCTACTTAGGACACCCGACTTATAGAGACCCCTAGTTAAAGACGGACCCTGTCCCCTGCGACTTTGTAAAGCTCTGTGGATGCTTTACTATAGTGCCAGACGCACTGATTGCGTCAGGTGTCTGTAATGAAGCTTTATTGATAATCCTTGTCCCATTACGACACAAAAATTTTGAAACTCCAATTGTCACTGGGGCAAAAAATTTTTTTTACTGGCGCTACAATTAAAAATATACAGTTTCGACTACATACAAATGCAACTTAAGAACAAACTCTGGAACCTATCTTGTACGTAACCGGGGACTGCCTGTACAGAATCGAAAATAAGATATACAATTTAAAAAAAAAAAAAATTTTTCCGGTTAATAAAAATAAATGGCAATTACATTCTCACTTCCAGTACTAACTGTATAGCATACAGTGACATTAATATTTTTATATTGAGTAGATTTTCCTATATGGTCCTAAATTTAGGATGTCCGATTGGCATAATCTGGACACAAATTCTGCTGTCCATATGGTGGAGGCTTCTCAACTATGCAGACCAGTAAAAATGGTGGGCTGAACAGGTGACCTAAATTTGGGACAGGAAATGGTACAAACAGAATAAAAAAAACAGACACATAATGATACTTTGGATAAAATAGAGCAGTGAGTGTTTATTAAGCGTAACCAATATAAATTAATAATACATAATTTATTGAATACAACCTGTTTAATTTAAATAAATAAATACATCAAAATTACAGTTAAAATCAAAATTAATGTCGCCACCCAGCGTTCGCTGGATGACAAATCCCACAAGCCATGAACCTAATGGGACATGGCCCCCCCAAAAACATGAGCCAAGCATCAATTATATTCTGTAGCCCGAATGAAAAAATATCATTGCCTGTTTACAATTAATCCTCCTCCTAATTGCACCATGAATGTACATTGATCAAAAGCCTCCTGCTTCCTGTAGTATAAGCCTGCCAGCCCACAGTGGTATATAGCCAGCCAGCCCTGTAGTATAGAAAGCAGCCCCTGTAGTATATAGCTGCTGCCACCCAGTTGGCCTGCCGCCCCTGTAGTATATAGCCCAGTCAGCCCCTGTAGTAATAGCCAGCCAAGCCCTGTAGTATATAGCCTGCTGCCCCCCAGTAGTAGCCGCTGCCCCTGTAGTATAGCAGTCAGCCCCCCCTGTAGTATATACCAGCCAGCCCCGTGTAGTACATAGCCTGCACCCCCCAGGATTTAGCCTGCCAGCCCCTGTAGTATATAGCCATCAGCCCCTTAGTATATAGCCAGCCCTGTAGTTATAGGCCTGCTGCCCCCCAGATGAGTGCTGCCCCGTAGTATATAGCCAGTCAGACGCAGTGTAGTATATAGCCTTCCTGCTCCTGTTGTTAAAGGTGCCAGACCCTTGTAAGTATAAGCCTGCCAGCCCCTGTAGTATATAGCCAGCCCCGAGATATAGCCTGCCACCCTGTAGTATATGCCCGCCAGCCCTCTGTTATAGCCTGCTGCCCTCCCATTATATAGCTGCCAGCCCCTGTGTAATAGCCTACCGCGTTGGCCTGTAGGAATAACAAAAAGCACATTTTCTTGTGTGAAAGACTCGGCTTATACTCGAGTATATACAGTATGATTCCACAAGAATGAGTAAATTCATTCATTTATTACTTTAATCGCTGAATGTGTTTTTCATAAACAGGAATATATTTGTATATTATTTTGGGAGGAGATTCTTCTAAAGAAGGTTTCATTATCTTTATAAGTGCTCAGTCGGAATTTATGGCACTAACTCAGTAGCAGCATTAGACGAAAGATGAAAGGCTAAGAAGTAATGGAGATGAATTTCACAATGTTTCTCATTATATCTATGTGTGATGATGATAATGTTAAGGTTTGTAAAACTGAGACAGTGGCATCCTGCTGTGCTCCAATCCATATATGATCAAAATGCTGATATTTACAGGCAATGACATCATTGAACTTTGAACTTTTGGTTGTTTGGCTAAGTGGGTTAGAGGGGTCTATGACAAGTGCCATCCTCACAGGTTTTATTAGGTCCCACTGTTTAGTCTGATGTATTATCACTTCAAAAAGCCTTTGAAGAGTAAATGTGCTGTATAGCAGCTGGTAACCAAAATAATGATACATACCTTGTGAATAATTAACACAATACTTTATATTGCTGCTGTATGAAACATCATCTGTAGTTACTTTGAACTATAAACACGTTAAGGCTACGGGGGCCATAGTCGGTGCCGGGGAGAGGAGGAGGGGGTTAGCGGCGCACCCCCCGCACTCTCCATAGAGAAACATGGGGCACGGCGCCATATTCTGAAAAGATAGGACATGTCCTATCTTTCACTGGTATGGAAAGGTACGGTGCCACACTTGTGCTGCTACCGTACAGCTCCAGTAGGGCGCCGTGTGCCCATTGCCATCTATGGGGGCGTAGATAGCCGACGATATAAGTCGGCCATATATACGTCCCCATACAGGCTGTGTGAATGCAGCCTAAAAGAAAGAAAAATACATACAAGGGTTTGTCTGAGACTTGAAAGGGTATTCCCGACATTTCAACATCTATCCCTAGAAAAGGTCTTCAATATCAGAATAGTATGAGGTTGAGAATGAGCTTAGAGACTATGATGAAGCCATTGATGAGTTATCTAAACCATGTTGTTCTCTTCTAAAAAAACGATTGCGTTTTATAGTTGGCAGGCACCCACCAAAATGATATTAATCATGGATCCGGTTGGTGGGCCAGGCACCAACCTATACTTGAAAAAAGAAAACCAGGGATGGATAGCTTTACTAGGCTACCGGGGTTTAATTTCTTGGGAATATGACAGTGGACCTCCAAATATTTTATCTGCGTTGGCCAAAGAGCCCCATTCTAACAGTAATCATAAGTGCTTGTAATCTACTAGAAACAAACTATACAAATAGACCAATGGACAAATGCATGTTTCTTGGTAACCTGTACATTTATAAAGCAGGAAAAGAGGGTGCTTGGTTCTTAAAAAACATAGTGATGTTTACAGAATAAAGATCATTTTTACCCACTTACTTAAATTGACACCTTAATTGCTTTGTTTTAGCGTCTATCACTCCATCACTAAGCAGAAACTTCAGGTTACTCTGTGCTATGAGATGTGTGTGCTGACAATGTGCTTAGATTATCAGGGTACAGGGTTTATTTTACACTTTTGTTTAGCTTCTGAACATTGTGCTAGTACTGACATATAAAAAGATAGATGGACAGATCACGAGATAAGAAGATGATGAGATCCATGAGATGGATAACAACAATGACATTCTCAGCCTCTGCAGATACGTTCTCCCTCCCCTGGAAAAAAAAAACGGATTTGTTAGTACTGAGAAGTCTCTTCATGCTGCTTGTCTGAGCTGGTCTTGTAATGCAGGGGAGGGGCAGGAGGCAGAGAGCGCTGCATGTGCAGACAGACTATTCATGAGAAAGATCTGACCATAGCAGAAGATTTACGGTCAGATCCAGGGGCAACAATTGTGTACACCAGGACTGAAGAGACAGGTTGGAATTATATCTGTGAAATGCTGTATTTGTCAATAACAGTAAATTAGGAAGTGTTATTTTGTATCCTGAGTAGTATATTAAGAATCTTGTCTCATGGAATATCCTTAAACTTTTAATCTGATGAATGACAAAACCCAAGTCTCTGACAGCCAACAGTGTAGTACTATGTCTCACTGATATGTATATCATTTCAGAGTTCACAGGCAGGAAACCGGTATTTATACCAATGTTTAAATAGATACATGTATAAAACTAACAGTAGAAACACGTCAGTTTGATTGCATGTTCAATGGGGTGATTGATCTATGAATGTTTATTGGAATGGTTGTTGTTGTTTTAAAATTAGTTATTTATTTATCTAGCGCACAGATTATGCAGCGCTGCCACAGAGCTTGCCAAATCGGTCCTAGCCCAATGGGGCCTCAACAATCTAAGTCAACCTACAGTTTTTTTGTTTTTTTCGTAGTATGGGGGAGGAAACTGCGAGGACCCCGAGAGGAAAAACTACACACAACACAGAGAGAACATACAAACTCTTTGCAGTGTGACCTGGGACTTGAACCAATGATCCCCCAGCGGTGCCAAGTCTAAGCTAACTGCTAAGCCACCATGCCGCCCTTTCAGATATGAAAATGTTCACAATAAAAATGTGGAAATATTCCTTATTTTTCTATTGTTGATAAGAGCATCTGTGTTATGTTAATCACCCATACAAAGCAGCGGTAACGCTACATGACTTATTATCATTTTAGAGTTGTGTTACTTCCTCTCAGCGGTTTCCTTACAGTAATTCTGCAAGTCTTAATGATACTTTAAACCCCATTAGACAATGTGTTAACCCCTTTGGCTAGTAATTTCCTCCTTTCCTCTCAACACTAGATAAAAAATCATAAGAAAAGTATGGTTGAAATTGCAAATGTTAACTTGATTTATTTTTTATATGAATATATTAACCCCTTCCCGACATTTGACGTAATAGTATGCATCGCGGGAGGTGCTTTCCCGCAAAATGCAGTACTATTATGTCTGCTTCTGGCACAGGCCCTGAACGGAGCCGGGCGTCAGAAGCTGCAGGTGTCAGCCTATATATTATAGCCGCACACCTGCCTTAACCCCGCGATGTGAGATTTCTCCGATCGCGGTGTTAACCCCTGACCGCCGCGGTCGCGCTGACCGCGGCTTGCAAGGGGCACTGCAGAAGAATGGACCCCCCCCCCCCGCGGCGCTTACCGGGGGGGGTCCGCTGTTCCATCGCAGCCCCGGGACTGCCGGTGCCCGCGGGCTGCGCATCATCCCCTTCTGTAGCCGGGTCCTGCCTTCCTACATTGCACAGTGTAATACATCGTATTCCATGTGTAATGTGAAGAAGAGCTTGAACAAGTGATCAGTGATCACTTGTCAAGCTAACCTGTTAAAGTTAATAAAATGTTTAAAAACACTACATAAAAATTTTTTAATAAACATAATTAATTAAAAAGTTAGAGTCCCCTAAACACAAATATTCCTATAACATGCAATAAAGTGAAAAAAACACAAAATCGCCACAAAACCCCAATATGGTATCGCCGGTCCCGAACATCCGTACAATAACTCAGAAACAGTATTGGACCCGCTCGGTGAACGCCGTAAAAACAAAACCCGAAAACACGCAAAAAATGTACATTTTTCATAAAATCTATACTACACAAAATGTTCTAAAAAGTGATCAAAAAAGTTATGTGCGCAAAAATGGTACCACTGAAAAGAACAAACTCACACGTAAAAAATAAGCCCTAAACTAGCTCTGTCAACCAAAAAATTTAAGTTCGTTACGTCTCCGAAAAAGATGGCGATGCAAAAACAAATGAGATTCCTCTATATTAGTTTTTATATCAGTAAAATTGTAAAAATAAATGAAAAACTATATAATGAGGTATCACCGTAATCGTAGTAGTGGACCTATAGATGAAGATAATATAATATTTTTAGTGTACGGTGTACAACCCCCAAAAAAATACGAAAAGAAAGTAACCAAAATTGACAATTTTCTTTCACCCATACATTCAGAGTTAATAAATCTCATCAATAAGCTAATGACCCACTAAATGAGTATTTGTAAAGTGCATACTCATGTCGCAGAAAATAAGCCCTATATGTCAAATTGTCAAAAATAAAGATTGTTAGACAATAAAAATTGAAAGGCAAATCTGTTCTGAATGGCGCAGCTCCCTTCGAGCCCTGGCGTGTCCCATACAGCAGGTTACCACCACATATGGGGTATTATTATATACGGAAGAGATTGGGATCAAATTTTGTGGAGCGTTTGGTATTTTAGTCCCTGAGAATTTGTACTTTTTGAAAAACATATTAATTTAGCCAAAAAAATTTTACTTCAAAATTGTCATCCGATTTGTTTTAACCCCTGTAAAAACAATTAAAGGGTTAAAAAACTTCATAAAAGTTGTTTCACGTTACGTTGAGGATGGCGTAGTTTCTATAATGGGGTAATTTATGGGGTTTACTTTTATTTCGGTCTCTCAAGTGATTTGAAACCTGAGCAGGTCCCTCAATAGCAGGATTTTGCGTTTTTTATGAGAAATGTGAAAAATCGCACCTAACGTTCAAAGGCCCAACATCCTACAAAAATAGGAGGTGACTAAGAAACCATGTCCACATAAATTAGACATTTAGTGAGTGTTAGTTATTACATTTTTTTTGCGGTTATGACTATGTATGGAAAAAGTAGAACATTTTGAAGTTCAAAAATCAAAACATTTTACCAAATTTTCACCAAATATACTGATTTTCTCATAAATAAATGCAAAACCTACCACCAAAATTATTCAAATAACCTGAAGTACGATGTGGTCACACGAGAAACAATTTTAAATCACTTGGATATGTTAAAGCGTTCCGAGTTATAACCATTTAGTGACACAGGGCAGTTTTGAAAAAATGGGCCCTGTCAGGAAGTGAAATGAAAGTGGCTTCCAGCGTTAAGGGGTTAATAAGAAAGTCTGGGAACAAAGTAGTATAGAAGGTAGGACCAGCGCCAAACTGGGCTGATCAACTGCCGTGCCCAAGAGCTATGGGGGGGGGGGCGCACACAAAAGGCTGTACATAAGGAATAATGGGGGTGGGGCGGGGGCTGTATCTAATAAATCCATAGGGGTAAGGAGGGCTTTATATAAAATGATCATGAGGGGGCTATTTCGGTTGATAAATTAGGGAATACATTAGGGACAGAGAGCTGTTTTAGTTTCTGAGTTTTTAATGCTGAAAAGTGAGTTCACAAATTTCTAACATAAAGTAGCAGATAAAAAATAAAACAACTACTCACTTTAATAGGCAGTAGTATATGCAAAAATGGAGGCTGAAGTGTATCTACAATATAAAGTCTATAAGTGTGGATACTTCACCAACGTGCCTCTGAGTATCCCTGGATCTGGCTGTATACCATCAAGGGTGCCCCATCCTTCATCACCAGGGATCACCGAGACTACACACCAGGGTTTGCCCCAGGAGAAACCTACTGTTGTAGCGTCTCTCCCTACATTTTCTTGCAAACACCCCCTGCTGGAGACCTGCCAGGGTGTGGGACAAGGCCTCTGCTCCTTATACCAAGCCCCGTGTTCCTGACAGACTCTGCACAAACCAGCCACTACTTTACTACTCCGGCCACCAAAAAAGGTAAGGCCTCGTGGAGAATGTTGCAAACGCCACTCTATGCGGATCAGTAAAGGAAATTAAACTCCTTATGAAGGTTGCACTATAGGCCAGCTGTGCAAGTTCCAGGGTAGCTTCCTGTTGTGAGGAGGGCATTTTTGAGGAGGCAGAAACACAGGTTACAGCCTGAGGCTAAAGACTTGAGGAAATCTACCATTTGATTTCATGCATTATGAAACAACATACATTGAGAAAGCTGTAGCTACACTGATGCAAGAAACATATCTTTTTAAATCACTGTGCTGAGTTGGTTCTGCTAAAAAAACAATTATGATATTGAAGCCTCTGTTTCCTATGCACTGCTACGAGAGTGATGCAATCAGTGTTGTGCCTGACAGACCAAAGTAATCAATCTTGCACTTGTTTCTGCATCAGTGAAGCAACAGCATTCTCAAAGTATGTTTAGTTCATAATGTATGAAAATCAAATGGTAGATTTCCTTAAGAGGGTTTTCACACGAAACAAGTTAGGCCCTATCCTGTGGATACAGCCCAACTTGTTTGTGGGGAATCCCTTTAAATTTCCTCTGGTAGAAGTGAAAGTGTGGGGTTTACATGAATGGTGGAGCATACTTGAATGAATGAACAACTGATGTCATATTTTACAATGAGATGTAAGCATGTGATAATGTCAGACCTTCAGGCAAGTTTACAAACTGCTTTTGTGTCACAATTTAATGATAAACATGGCACCGCTACAGCAGGAGTCCGTGAGAACTATACAATCAGTCTTCACTTGTTGCTACTTGAGGGATAAATATACGGCATCAATAAATCAGTCCGTCACGGTTGGAGCATTTGGCATTTGTGAGATAAGGCAAATCATTACATGATAACACTTTTCTATTTTCCAGTTTACAGGCAGAATTTACAGAGTAACATTTAAAGGAATATGCTCGTTTTCCTTCTGTACTAGAAATGACTGGGGTGGAGGTGGGGGTACAGTAATATCTGTCCCTGATACATAGAATTACATCACTGTAAATCTAATGGACCTTGCAACTCGAGTTGCAAGGTCATCGTTAGATTACAGTGATTAGTTCTATGTTTTCAGGGACAGATATTACTGTACTCCCACCACCTCCCAAGTAACATTAAGTAAATAGTAAGTAAAAGCATACTGTCTCCATCTTTGTAATGCTCAGAGTAATACTACCTGCAGGTATTTTTTCAATTGTGTGATGCCCATACATTGTTAGCACGGCAAGCACAGTGATACATTATATAGTATACCATCATGTCTACACACAGGGTGGCCATTAAGAAATCTACCAGCAGGATGTGGATTGTAAACCAAGCAACAATTTTTGTGCTTAAATTCCCCCACTGCGCTTATACTCGAGTTATTTTAAAAAAAAAAAGACTACTCATCATTCCGAGCCCAGGCCAGCTCCTCTTCTATTTATTGTGTTTGGCAGGCCCGCGACAGGCTGTGGGCAGCTCCTCTTCTTTCTTCCTGCTGGCTGCGGCTCCCTGGCGCTGGCGCAGTGAAGAAAGAAGAGGCACTGCTCACGGAGCGGTCGCGGACCTGCCGCACAAAAGAAGATAGAAGGGAGCTGCCTGGGGCATAGAATGGTGAGTTTATTTTTTTACCGGCATACACCTACAGGGCTGCAGCGATATATACTAAAGTGGGCTGGCAGGCTATTACTACAGGGGGCTGTCAAGCTATATAACTATAGGAGTGACTGGCTATATACTGGGAACCTGTGACCAATGCATTTCCCACCCGTGGCTTATACTCAAGTAAATAGGTTTTCCCAGTTTTTGTGTGTGGTAAATAAGGTACTTTGGCTTGTACCGGGTCAGCTTATACTCGAGTATGTACGGTATATGGTGGGGTGTGTGCATCCTCTCTCAGGAACCACTCTACTTTAGTTTCTTATGGCCCTTGTTTTTTAAATTATGTAACTAAGACTGAGGGGCTCTGGGGTCTATAGCTGGTATTGAGTTTGGGCCCCCTCAGGCTCATTTGCATAAATTTAAGACCTTTATTTTGATTTAAAAAAAAACAAGGGCATAAGAAGCTAAAGAAGAGCTGATCCCACCATAGGAGTACACACATTACATTTGCAGCGACCGTTCCTGTTAACAAAGAATATTTATTTTTTTGTGGTCTTAACTGTTCACAGAAAAATGATCTGTGCTAATATCTTCTTTATTTAAACTAGGCAACTATCTCCTCACATTTCTCTAGGCACACTGGGAGAGATTTATCAAAGTATCTTTGAAAATGGATGGGGCTTTGCAGAAAAGGGATGTGTATCAGAAATTTGGCAAATCAAAATAGTTTAGGACAACCTAAGCCAACTAATAGGAGGTTCAAGTCAGACTGGACAATTTTAGCATCTTGTGGAAACGGACCCGTTTGCTGGCTTGACCCCACAGAACCGCACACCTTGCTCACGAAAGGAGTCCTTGCTCATACAGAATATGATGCAAGGACATTCCCATCAGCAGACAGAAGTGCAGCTCAAAACTGAGCATGAAGCTTCCTATAGAACCACAGCAAGTAGAGGATCCAGAAAACCATGAAAAATTGATACAGAAATGTATTGTGAATGGTATACTTCGTTCATAAACAATGTCAATTATTTGCTGAAAGGGAACAACCATGTAATTGGCCCTTATTGCCATGCCAGGAGGGGGATTTTGTGCATTATAACACCATAATAATATCTCACTCTGATGGAGCCATTAAAATATTTTCCATACATCTTCTCAAGAAGAGCATGACTGATTAACATTGTGTCTGAGATTCATCTTGACTACTTAAACACAGGTGATGAGAAAATGTTCAAGGTGTCATCTCATTTGGTTTCCTCTTCTTATACCTGACATACAGTATGGATGTAAAGCAGATATATCCGTTGGCAGGGTTCACACCGTGCAGATAGCACTCAACAGATACTTTTTTGGCAGCATATGTTTGGGGAACGAGGAAGTGTCATGTCCAAACAAATCTGAATCTTATTTGAACTACCTTCACCTTCAGATATCTGTTTTCAGCCCATTCAGATCAGCAAAAAACTTCAATTTCTAGAGAGGAATCTATGTAACTCAATGATGGGACCTCTCCCAGCTCCTGGATAGAATCCATGATTATTTGCTGCTATGCGAATTATAAAGAAACTCTGTTGAACACTACATTATTTTATTATATATTTATATTATTATTATGATTATTATATTTTAGCAGTTGTGCATGTTTATCTTGTACAGAATTTACATGGTCATAGCTTGCAAAAAAATAGTTAGTTTGCAAAAACAGGTCTGTACTTATTGTTTCAACACAGCGCAACAACTGTCCCCAAGTTGAACTCGGAGTGCAAGGGACCCTCCTAAACATAGAACCTATTCCTTATATAAGAAAACCGTTTCTTTTGGGAAATCCCACTGACAAAATTGACATTTTTATGAGCATATATAAATGTATACAGGAACAACCAACAGTCAAACCCTTTTTAAAAGCGATCACCTTTCAGACCCACCTAGTTAGGCCCTCATTCACTAGATTATATATATTGGCCATGGGCGCTAATTACAGCAGTATTAGTGATAGCAGCTGCTGTGGGGCCCGCAGTGTTAGGGGCCCATGCATCGACCTGAAACATTAAAGAATGGAGGATGTGGAGGATAAATATTATGCTGCCCTCACATTTGCTAAATCAATATATTATATATGGCCAGAGCCAGTAACTCTCCCGGTTTGCGTGCAAAAAGTCCGTGTTGATCCCTTGGGCACGGGTCCCAAAATACATCACCGGACACTTATTATGGTACACATGCTCAGTAGACGGGTTTGGACCCCCTTTTGCTTAAAACTGCCTTAATTCTTCGTGGCATGATTCACACAAGGTGCCGGAAGCATTCCTCAGAGATTTGTCAATATACATGATGACATCAACACACCAGTTGCCGCAGAGGTTGTCGGCTGCACATCCATGGATGCGAATCTCGTTCCACCACATCCCAAAGTGGCTCTTGGATTGAGATCTGGGACGATGGAGGCCATTTAGAGTACAGTGAACTCATTGTCATGTTCAAAAACCAGTCACTGCGATGATTCCGCTTTGACTGGCACATTATCATGCCCTGTATAAAGTAGCCATCAGAGTTTACAGGGTACACTTGTGTTCAAAGGGATGACATGGTGCAGTCAACAATACTAGGTAGGTGTGTGGACATTGCAACTATGCTCAATTGGATACCAACGGGGCCCAAAGAGGTGCCAAGAATAAATTCCCCTCCGCCATGACACCACCAACCACCAGCCTGACCCGTTGATACAAATGGCATGCGAGGATCAGCTTCATGTTGTTGACGCCAAATTCTGACCTCCTACCATTCCGAATGTCGCAGCAGCTAAAGCGAGATCATCAGACCAGCGCAACGTTTTTCCAATCTTCACGTCCAATTTCGATGAGCTTGCTTCAAATTGCTAGCATGCAGTTTTCTTGTTCTTGACACTGAAGGAGGGCACCCGCGTTGGTCTTCTGCTGTCTGTCGAGCCTATCCCTCAAAGTTCGACGTACTGGACGTTTAGAGATGCTCTTCTGCCTACCTGGATTGTAACGGGTGGCGATTTGCGTCCGGTTGCTTTCTATCCACTCGAACGCCGTCTGCCTCATTCTCCGCGACCTACTGGCATCAAATCAAGGCCATTTCCACACCACAGAGGCGCTCACTGGATGTTTTTTCTTTTCTGGACATTCCTCTGTAAACCCTCGAGATGGTTGTGCGGTTGAAATCCTAAAGTGTAGCATCAGCAGTTTTCTGGAATTATCAGCACCAGCTTCATGGCACCAACAACATGCCAAGTGCACAAGGCATCAAATCACCTTTTACACCATAATGATGCGCGGTTTTTGAACTCAGAAAAAAAAGAGATTTGTCTGGACATGTACTAACTGCCTAAATGCACGTGAGTTTCCACCATGTGATTGGCTGAACTTGAAATATAGTGTTAACAGCAGTTGGAACAGTGGCTGTACCTAATAAAGTGGCCGTGAATGTATGATCCAATGGAAGAGGCAGCACCCAGATACGGAGAGAGGGTGAGTCTTTATTACAATCAAAAACGGACTTTTCGGCTTGTAAGTAGTACACCTTGTTTTTCTACTACATCGAAGCGTCACTTTGAGGGAATAGCGTTACTCACCTCTCTCAGTATCTTGGAGGGCTGCCTCTTACATGGACAAGTGAATCTGTCCCCGGGGGAACTTTCTTGGAGTAACACATGACTGTTGGACCTAAGAAGTAATTGCTGAACGCCTTTTTTCATTGAGGGTCGTGATTGTACTGTATCTTCTTATATTTTGTAATACATGGCTTCCTCCTTCTAATAACAGCCTGCCCCACGCGCTGGGGCTCTGCCACCACCCCCAAAGCCCTTCAGGAAGCGTCGTGTAAACAAATCTGAATCTTTATTTGACCTTCACCTTGAGATCCATCTGTTTTTCAGCCCATTCAGATCAGCCAAAAATCCTCCAAATTTCTAGAGAAGGAAATCTATGTAACTCAATGATGGGATCCCTCACAGCTCCTGGATAGAATCCATGATTTATTTGCTGCTAATTGGATATTATAAAGAAATCTGTTTGTAACACTACATTATTATTATTATTATTATTATTATTATTATTATGTTAGCATTGTGCATGTTTATCTTGTACAGAATTTACATGGTCATAGCTTGCAAAAAAATAGTTAGTTTGCAAAAACAGGTCTGTACTTTATTGTTCCACACACAGCGCCACAACTGTCCCCAAGTTGAACATCGGAGTGCAAGGGACCCTCCTAAACATAGAAACTATTCCTTATATAAGAAAACAGATTCTTTTCGGGAAAATCCCACTGCAAAATTGACATTTTTATGGAGCATATATCAAATGTATACCAGGAACAACCAACAGTCAAACCCTTTTTACAAAGCCGATCCCTTTCAGACCCACCTAGTTAGGCCTCATTCATTAGATTATATATATTGGCCATGGGCTTAATTACAGCAGTATTAGTGATAGCAGCTGCTGTGGGGGCCGCAGTGTTAGGGGCCCATGCATCTGACCTGAAACATTAAAGAATGGAGGATGTGGAGGATAAATATTATGCTGCACATTGTACATCAATATATATATATGGCCAGAGCAGTACAGCTCCCGGTGAGTGCAAAAGCCGTTGATCCCTTGGCACGGGTCCCAAATATACACTCACCGGCCACTTTATTAGGTACACCATGCTAGTAACGGGTTGGACCCCCTTTTGCCTTCAGAACTGCCTTAATTCTTCGTGGCATAGATTCAACAAGGTGCCGGAAGCATTCCTCAGAGATTTGGTCCATATTACATGATGCATCAAACACCAGTTTGCCGCAGATTTGTCGGCTGCACATCCAGGATCTAATCTCCGTTCCACCACATCCCAAGATGGCTCTATGGATTGAGATCTGGTGACTGTGGATGCCATTTGAGGAGTACATGAACTCATTGTCAGTTCAAAACCAGTCCTGCGATGATTCCGCTTTAGACCTGGCACATTATCCTGCCTTAAAGTATCCATCAATGTTTAGCAGGGTCCTTGTGTTCATAAAGGGATGCCAATGGTCATCAACAATACTCAGGTAGGCTGTGTGCATTGCAACTATGCTCAATTGGTACCAAGGGGCCCAAGAGTGTGCCAAGAAAAATTCCCCATCCGACCATGACACCACCACCACCACCAGCCTGACCCCGTTGAACAAGGCATGCGGATCATGCTTTCATGTTGTTGACGCCAAATTCTGACCCTACCATTTACCGAATGTCGCAGCATAAATCGAGACTCATCAGACCAGGCAACGTTTTTCCAATCTTCACTGTCCAATTTCGATGAGCTTGTTCAAATTGTAGCCGCAGTTTTCTTGTTCTTGCGAAGGAGTTGGCACCCCGTTGGTCTTCTGCTTCTGTAGCCCATCTCCTCAAAGTTCGACGTACTGTGCGTTCATAGATGCTCTTCTGCCTACCTTGGTTGTACGGGTGGCGATTTGAGTCCGGTTGCTTGCTATCACTCGACGCCAGTCTGCGCATTCTCCGCTGACCTCTGGCATCAACAGGCTTTCCACCCACAGACGGCGCCTCCCGGATGTTTTTTTCTTTTTTGGACATTCCTCTGTAAAACCCTGAGATGGTTGTGCTTGAAATCCTAAAGTAAGATCAGCATTTTCTTGGAAATAGCACCAGCCCTTCTGCACCAACAACATGCCACGTCACAAGGCATCAAATCACTTCTTCCCCATACTGATGCGCGGTTTTTGAACTGCAAAAAAAAAAAAAAATGAGATTGTCTGGACCATGTCTACCTGCCTAAATGCACTGAGTTTCCACCATGTGATTGGCTGATTGAAATTAGTGTTAACAGCAGTTGGACAGGTGTACCTAATAAAGTGGCCGTGCATGTAGATCCAATGAAGAGGCAGCACTCCAAGATACGTGAGAGAGGGTGAGTCTTTATTACATCAAAACGACGTTTCGGTGTAGTAGTACACCTTTTTCTACTACAGCGAAGCGTCACTTTGATGGAATAGCGACTCACCTTCTCTCATGTATCTTGGAGTGCTGCCTCTTCATTGGACAAGTGAATCTGTCACGGGGGAACTTTCTTGGAGTAACAACTGAGCTTTGGACTAAGAAGAATTGCTGAACGTCTTTTTTCATTGAGGGGTCGTGACTGTACTTATCTTCTTATATTTGTAATACATGGCTTCCTTCCTTCTAAAATCAACAGCCTGCAGCACGATGGGGCTCTGCCAACACCCCCAAGAGCCCTTCAGGCTCATTAGCATAATTATGAAAGTTAATTTTAGAAGGAAGGTCAAGCATGTGTTCTGCAGCTCCAATCCTGCACTCCTTTAGTATTGAATAGAACCACAAGACACACTCTTGGCAAGTCGAGCCATTCATTATTGAGAATAAGACCCCCGTTCTTGTGATTGTAGGGAGGGTCCCAGTAGTAACATTTTGTCAAGGTGGGCTTCATAGTATGAGTGATCCTGGATAACCTTTACTTCTTGTTTAATTTAAGCTGCCTATTTTAGCCTAAAGCTGCAATTCTTAGTTCCTAGTTCCCCAGTAATATCATATACAAGACTGTCCCATACAATGCCTATTTGCAAGTCGTCAAGCTTGATTTCTCCCTGCAGGAGTCTTTATGAGTCCGCTTATGTGATGTCTTGTAGTAGTAATACAATTACCATGTGTCAGATAAATTAAAGCACTTAGTACTTAAATGGAAATTAAACACTAAGCAAATATTACCGGGAGCTAAAAATAGAGCTCACATTTTTTTGCAAACACATAGTTGATAAACCGTACAAACATATGTGGCCAGATATGCAATTCTAGTTAATACACTGAATCCACTGGATGGGAGCTGAAAATGTAATTTTATATGCAATAAGCCAAGAAGAAATAATATAGAAATAAATAATAACATATGACATTGTGTGTGATAATGCAGATACCAGACTGCGAGCTGCATCCAACGCACAATGTAGATAGTTCATATAGTAGTAGATACTATGCAAAATACAATGGGGCACATTTACTTACCCGTCCCTGGCACGATCCCTGATCCGGAATGTCTGACAATAATTCACTCTTCCGTGATTCACTTAGATCGTCTGCCCGATTTCCTGCATGTGTCGCTTCCCCAATCAGGTCCGTCGGAGTTCACCTTCTTCTTCCCGTTGTATGTAAGTGCAACGTCTTGCGACACAATTTTAAAGTTAAATCTTGCGCTCAGTCCAAATCCGTCGGATCGTCCGATGGCACACCCTCCAATTTCTGTCGCATGAAAGCCGGCGCAGCTGCGCCAAAATCCGATCGTGTGCGACACGATCCCCTTTCCCAGCTGTGCGAAACCCGAAAACGTCGGAAAATCCGATAAAAGTGCGGTCCGCAGACCCAGTGGTTCAAAATAAGGGCACTTTAGTAAATCTGTACCCCCTAGGGTAAATGGTTTAGTCTTCCAATTTTGTACCACTGCATTTTATATAAAGGTAATTTCTTTAGAGAAATATCGTCACATACGGTACATCTCTCTCCATGTCTGAGTTGGGAATACCACTTTAATCTTCCTAGGAGGAAATGAGTTACCTCCACAGAAAATTGTGATTAAATGATAGGCCATCTGTAGACATTGTTTCCCATCAATATCTCAAATTTCTATTAGGTTAAGCTTATCAGTTTTCTAACATTGAATGAAAATATGAAGCCATATGACCCATTTTTCTGTAAGTGTGTGGTCAGTATAAGGTTATATTCTCAAATTATCTAAAAGGCAAAGAATTCATGGAAAATAACAATATTGGTCACAAATAAAAAATTGCCAATTTTACTGTCCAAATTATAAAATATCCTGTCTGTACTTTTTGAAAAATCAAGACTATGGGGTTATTAAACTAATAAGTCTGTCATAATTTGAACTCAAATAAAATGTCAATTTAGGCAGTTTTCAGGCTCTACTAAAACTAGTACACCAAAAGAGGTGTGGCCTATTAAAAGGGATGTGACTTTGCGCAAAAAAGTCAATGCACCAAAAATGACCCGGCAGAATATTATCCCAGTTTTCGAGTGTAAAGTAAGACAAGAAATAGGAAGTGCAAAGTATGACTAGACAGTCTTAAAGTATGACAGATGTATTATCCAGCATCAGACACTTATATTCTGTGCAGCATAAGACTGTCCAGTCTAACTCCTTGTCTTACGATACTTTTCATAAATCCTCTCCTATGGCTACATTCACACGAATGTGTGCCGCTAACACCCGCCCCTCTCCATAGCCATGTATGCAGCATGGCGACGTATTCCGGGGAAAGATGGGACATGTCCTGTCTTTCTCCCAGTTACGGAATGGTACGGTGCAACACATGTGCTGCACCGTACCGCTCCCGTACGGCTCTGTGAGCCCATTGCCAACTATGAGGGACGTATATACAGCGTTTATATGTTGGGCTTATATACGTCGCCCATACGGCCGTGTGAATGTAGCCTATGTCTGTGTCTCACAGACTTTTACTTTCTTCTCCCAGATTATTGCAGTAACTTCCTGTATTATTCCTTCCATACTTCGGTCTCCAGTATAAATTTGGGCTTTCTTTTGTCTGACTTATTTTTGTAAGTCTAGGACATATCCCACTGTATGCACATAAGAAGGACATGTTGTCCTGCCCCTCCACTTCCCCCTGAAAGTGTGTGGAGGAGGGAACATTGGGAGCAGCCAATCACTGGTTCCGTGTTCAGGATGTTTCCCCCAGTGATATTACTGTGTATATATATATATATATATATATATATGGACATTGACATCATTGGGGACCTCCCAGGCTCTAACTGCCTCTGCTGGGACAAAAACAAAACTTGCTGCAACGTACCCTGTGCAGATGGAAGTAAATAGGATGTCTCCATCTGCCAGTATATTTCTATGTATACACTCAGTGAATACCTCGGGAGCCTTCCTGGCATATACGCTGAGCATACAAAAAAGAGACGTGAATGTAGCCTTAACTGCATATACAAAGAAGATGTGAAAATGTCAATAAAACGTAACTTTTAATCTAAAAACAACAGGGACAGAAATAAAGTGCAGTCGCTTTACTCATAATTTAACCACCATATAAACAAAACTAAAACACCACAAACACAAAAGAGACTATAAAAAGTCTAATATTGTCTCTGTTGTTTTTAGACGTATCTATTGAGAGTAAAGTTTTATAGTTGTTTTTGCCTCCTCTTTGTAGATGTGTCTGGCAGCTGATTTTTGGTTGAGTGGCATGGGATGGGCAATTAAGCAATATTGGGGCACATTTACTTACCCGCTCCTGTCGCGATCTCCGAAGTGCGTTGTCCGACGAGGATGAAATCTGGCGCAATTCATTAAGATCGCGCATCCAATTTCCTGCATGTGTCGCCTCCCCGCTGAGGTCTGCCAGAGTTCACCTTCTTCTTCCCGGTGTATGTGAGTGCGTGTCATGGACACAATTTGAATTTTAAATCCAGTGATTAGTCCGAATCAGTCGAGTTGTCCGACGGCCACGCCCCCCCCATTTGTGTCGCATAAAAGTCGTCAAAATTGCACAAAAAATTCAATTGCGTGCACAAAAAAACCCTATTAAATGCATTACATTTAATAGTTGGAAAACCCGACGGAAATGCGGTGTGCGGACCCTTAGTGAACGTGCCCCATTGTGTAGCCTTAACTGCACTGATAACTCGGAAAGGGAGGTGTATCAGCCACAGATATGGTTTAAGGGCAAATATCCTACGCCCATTGTGCATAGGTCAGTATAGTCAGTCCCCTGGTTATGTACAAGATAGGTTCCATAGGTTTCTTCTTAAGTTGAATTTGTATGTAAGTTGGAACTGTATATTTTTTTGCTCCAGTGACAATTGGAGTTTCCAAATTTTTTCCTGTAATGGGACCAAGGATTATCAAAAAAGCTTCATTACAGACACCTTACAACTGGTTATGGCAGTCTGGGACTATAGTAAAGCATTTATTGAGCTTCACCAAAGGTCACAGTGGGCAGAGGGGTCCGCCTTTAACTAGGGGTTGTCTGTAAGTCGAGTGTCCTTAAGTAGGGGACAACCTGTATAACAAATGTATCAGTTCATTTTCTAGTGGTGTCAAATTGCTTGTGAGAAAATAACATTACATACATTGATGTTGTTGTACTGAATACTACAGTTCTATTTCCCATCTAAGAACTTTACGCTTACATTATTATATTCCAGGAAATAGGACCTGTAAAATATATGACCAGATAAAGCTTCTATCATTTGATATCCTCATCTGTGTACAATTCCCTTTGGCGTCTGCATCGTATTGTGCGTGTGTTCTCAGTAAAGCGATGTTCAGATGTAATGCTCAGATACGGGTTGTGATGATAGAGTAGTCCAGGTTGCAATACTAACAGGTAAAGGTCACATCCAGATACTGAAAAAAGTTTTTTAAGCAATTTCTTTTCAGTGCTCATGCTAGATTATAGATAACTTTTATTTTAAGGGAATATGTCTTGTATAACTTATGGTCTTGTAGGTGGAGTTACCTGTATCATAAGCTTTTCTTAAGAAATTCTGTGACCTGAACGCAGAGAGATTCTGCCTTACCTTTGGTGACCCAAAGACAGGACCACAAGATTCGGTGCACCCTCTCTTGCCTCTGTGATCCTGGTGATGTACCGTATACTGGACCTTATGGTAACAACTGTAGTGAATTGAAATCCAAAAAATGTATGCCTTCGCGGTGACTCAGTGGTTAGCACTACAGCCTTGCAGTGCTGCGGTCCTGGGTTCAAGTCCCTTCCTGGCCTGCAAAGAGCTTGCATGTTCTCTCCGTGTTTAGGTGGGTTATCTCCCACACTCTAAAACACATTGGTAGGCTTATTAGATTGTGAGCCCCATGGTGGCAAGCTCTGTGCAGCGCTGTGGAATCTGTTGGCGCTATATAAATAAAGGAATTATTATTGTTAGTCAGGCTCAAAGGGTTGATGACTTTATTTTTATTATTATTTTTGTCATGTTTTTACATGACCCCTGTGGCACTTCACTGGTAACATCAACCCAATCTGAGAATGTGCCATTAATGACCACCCTCTGTTTTCTATCACTAAGCCAATTACTTACCCAAATACACAGATTTTCTCCTATTCCCAGCAGTCTCATTTTATATACCAACCTTTTATGTGGCACGGTGTCAAATGCCTTTGAAAAGTCCAAATATACAACATCTACAGCGTCCCCCAGATCCAGTCTTGAACTTACCTCCTCGTAGAAACCAATCAGATTAGTGTGACAGGACCGATCTCTCATAAACCCATGCTGACGCTGGGTTATAAGGTTGTGCACAGTGAGATACTCTAGCATAGCATCCCCTCATAATAAACCCCTCAAATATTTTCCCCACCACAGCAGTTAGACTCACGGGTCTGTAGTTTCCAGGATCACTATTTGATCCTTTTTTGTATATTGGTACCACATTTGCTATGCGCCAGTCCTGTGGAACATAACCAATCCTCAGTGAATCTTCAAATATTAAAAATAACGGTTTGTCTATCACCGCACATAATTCATGCAGAACCCGGGGGTGTATGCCATCTGGCCCCGGTGATTTATCTATCTTAGTGGTTGAGAGGCGGCGCCGTACCTCTTCCTGGGTTAAACTGTTGACATTATAAAAAGAATTTACATTATTCCTCATTGTGTCTTCCACCAGGGGATTTTCCTGGGTAAAGACAGTTGAGAAGGCGACATTCAGTAGATTGGCCCTTTCCTCATCTCCTTCCACCATGACCCCCATGTTATTTCTAAGGGGACCCACACTCTCTGTTTTTAGTTTCTTTTTTAGTTTCTTATCATTTATATACTTCACCTACAAGACCATATGGTTAGTTAATATGTAACCCAGGAACTGACAGATTTTTTTAATGTTATTTTTTGCACAACTATATTTACCAAGCGAATGTATAGTATTGTATATACTCGAGTATAAGCCGAGTTATTCAGCACAAAAAATGTGCTGAAAAACTTCACCTCGGCTTATACTTGAGTCATGAAAAAAACCAAACACTGCACTCACCTTCTGACGCCCCAACCCCCCCTTCGGCTCCATGTCCCTGCGCTGCCCGTCGCAGGAATCGTGACGTCAGCCGCTCGGCAAACACAATGATGTCAGCAAGCGGCTGTCGTGGTGATCCCTCCGAATTGCCGGAGCAGCCACAGGACCGACGGAGCCTCATTATCATACTTTTATAATAGTATTTTCAGCAAAACCACTCAGCTCAGGGATTTAACAAGATTTGTTTCTGCATCAGTGTCACTACAGCATTCTCAAGGTATGTTTGGGTCATAAAAGCAAATGGTAGATTTTCTTTAAAAAGATTGACCACTTTACCTCATGTTTGTTGTAATTTGTAAGTGTGCTTCATTGTAAGCTTCCATAAATCTAATGTATCGCTGTTTTCACATTTTCATTTGCACTTAAGGATCTCTACTTGTTTTTAGGTCTTCAACAACTATTCTGAATGTTCCTGTACTCCACTCAAGTGCTGACATGATGAGTACACAACTGAGACATCGCACTTCATCTGCTAATCCCTCACTTTCCATTTCATAACCTCTTGCCTTCGAATAATTTTGTGCATTCAATAGTCTCCTATTCATCTGGGAGGCGGCATCTTACCACAGTTTTTTTTAATAAAACCTTTATTAAATTTCCTACAATGACAATATACAACATTAAGCAAATACAAAAAAATAGGTTGTAATAACTTAATCATTAATCTGATATTTAAGGACAACTGAGAAACTATAAAAAGGAAAAAAGACGAAAAGAGAGAAAAAGAAAAAAAAACTCCATTTTCCCCACATACATAGTTTGATTCTTCAGCATTCGTTGACCAAACTACTTACATTGCTGCATGTTGGACATGTATATTTCCTCCAATTTTTAATAATGGTAGCTGTAACAGCAGCAGAAATTTTATTTAAAACTTATATAACATTTCTGTGTTTCCCCAAAATATTTGGGAAATTACTTAAGATACCATAATAGACTGTTGGACCTCATTACAAAAGTTAGTTAATTTAGGACATGTCAGGCATATATGGGAGAGGTTTGGCACTTGGTTGCAACCAAGCCAACATAAATAAAATTGGTCACTAGCCATCTTTGCAAGTCAAAAGTTTAAAAAACATTTCTTCCCATTGTGAATAGCATCTAGCCCAATGCTGGCGAATCTACGGCACGAGTGCCAGAGGTGGCACTTGGAGCCCTCTCTGTAGGCACCCAGGCCATCACCCCAGCATGGAGTACAAGACAAGCCTTATACCCTCTTCCTGCAGTCCCATGCCACACAGGCCAGTGCCTTAAAAGCAACACATCCTTAGCTACCTGGGACTAGGAGAGAGCAGGTTGGATTATCATTGGAGCTTCTGCTGTAGGCCCTACAATTATTCCTGATCGTGGAACCCTGGAGGGTGACTACTATAATATTTCTCCCCATACATTCTACTGTATTGGTGTCCTTAGGATGCCAATACAATTAAAAGCTGTGACAAAGTTAAGTTATTGCTTAGATTGCCATATTGGCACTTTGCAATAAATAAGTTGTTTTTTTGTTGTAGTTTGGGCACTCGCTCTCTCACTGATCTGCATATTTAAAATATATCACCCAAGTCTTTTTACCACTGGGTCATGTAGGATCATTCTGACTACTTCTCAGGCAATCGGCATGAGCAATGGAGTCTCCTTCTTAGTTTTTTTCTTGATTTTTAAAAACATATTTGTGAATTCGGCATCTTCCATTGAGGCAGTGTTAGTTTTATTATTACTACACAGTCTGGCATAGGATAAAAAAATTATTTAATCTTATTATTTTTAAAAAAATTTCCAGTTCTAGAAGGTTAAATTTGGTTAATACGTAAAAAGGAACACATCTGCCTCTAATAATGAGTGGTGCCAAATCCATAATTTCGGATGATAAGACCATCAGTGTATAGTCCAATTAGCTTGTGCCCTGAGCAATTGGCACCCAAATCACCCACATTAAAATCAGCCAGTGTTTTTCATACGAGTATTGTATTGAATGATGGGTTGGATGGATTGGATTTTAATTTCCCCACGAGAACAGCATCATACTACCATTGTCTAAATTAATGATGCAAATGTGCAAACAAGTAAAGAAGCCAATCAGGCCTCCAGGCTGAAGTTGGCCCCTGGGCGACAGAGACTTAGTGGGCCCCTTTGTACCCCCCCCCCCCCCCCCCGTAACCCCCCTGCTCCCCCCCCCAGCCCCCCCCCCCCCCCCACCCCCACCCCCCCCCCCCCCCCCAAAAAACATACCCCCCCCCCCCCCATAGCCACACTGTTCCTCCACCCATAGGGAACACTGTCCCTCCACCCATAGGGAACACTGTCCCTCCTCCTGTAGCCATAATGTCCGTCCACCCATAAGGCACACTGCCCCCTCCCCCTGTAGCCACGCTGCCCGGGCCGGGCCTGAATCCAATACATAATGAAACAGACAATTTAGATAATTTCGGCCAATAAAAGTGTAAAAATTCTATGGCGATCATATTTATAATCAATTTACATAAAATGTGTGCCAAACATCAGCCATCAGTTCTTTTTTTTCATTCATGGTCACCTGGGATTACAAGTGTAAGGCATGATTTTATTCAACAATTTGCACAATAATTGTTCAAGATGTGAACTCCATCATCGTTTTGACCCTTCCAGTGGCTTCCGTTGAACAGTATTCCGCCATAGCAGTGTTACACATTGAGATCAGCTTCAATGAGTAACGTCATACACATGCGTCATAAACATGCGCACTGCCGCAAGGTCGCCATAGGAGAAGGAAACTCGCTTACAGACCTCCTGCACCAAGAAACTGCAAGTAAAGTAACTAAACCATTTTCTCTGTTCCCATATTAACCTTCACCACATAACATATAAATTAGAACTTAATTTTGGAATCGATTACGTCACTATTCAATGTAATGGAGGACTTTATATGTGGGAAGGTTGGAACTTTCACCGTATTTAACAGATAAAGTGCACTTTACAAAGGGTTGATGACTTTATTTTTATTCAAAGGGTTGATGACTTTATTTTTATTATTATTTTTGTCATGTTTTTTATCATTATTTTTTATCCCCTTGATACCAGTGTTAACATTGTGCACGAACCTATATGTATAGCGCATCCTGTATTAGGTGCCTCCTTAAACATTACATTAAATTTTATGTATGAACACTGACATCCTGACAATTTTGTTTCCCATATTTCTGGATGGATCCTTCTAAAAGATCAAATTTTTATCTGTATGATTATTTTAAAATCGATTAAATCTCTTCTTGATGGATGATACATAACTTTTTTCTCATTATATGTGTATAGAATTTTCTATACTTTACTTTGTATGAACCTGAGGGTTATAAAAAAAAATAATGCACCAAACCAAGGTACGGTTACAGATTTTTTTCTGTGGGAAATATATGTTGTGGCTGTTGTTGCTTGTGATTTGTCGTTGCTCATCTGCCGTCTACGGTGGAAAACAGCTCAATAAATCTTTGTCCTCCATTGATCAACACCTTCGCTAAGTGCATTTACAATAATCTTATTCTGTTTATCAGCTGAAAGAGCAATTACCATCACGTTTTGTTAGCAGATCTATGAAAGAGATAACTGGACAGGATTCCAACCTCAAAAGTTAACCAACTGTAGTTCTATATTAAGGTGAATACCTACCTTACCTCTAGGCCAGTGATGGTAAACCTTTTAGACACCGAGTGCCCAAACTACAACCAAAACCCACGCATTTTTCGCAAAGTGCCAATGCGACAATTTAAGCAGTAACTTATTACTCCTTGCTCTGTCACAGGTTTAAATTGTATAGGCACCTGAGGACACCAATACAGTAGAAAGAAGGAGGAGGTTTGGCTTATCATCGTAGCTGCCTTCTAGGGTCCTGGGCTGCCTGGGACTGCAAGAGGCCTTTAGCTGCCTTCTAGGGTCCTGGGCTGCCTGGGACTGCAAGAGGCCTTGAGTTTTATCTGGCGAACCCTGCCCTGGGGTGATGGCAAGGGTGCCTATATAGAGGGCTCTGAGTGCCACCTCTGGCACCCGTGCCATAGGTTAGCCACCACTGCTCTAGGCTAAACATGCCCAGATGTGTGTCGTGGGGTGGTCAATTTGGCAATATTATAATAATGGTAATATTGCTTTGCAGTACAGTCACAAATTGATATCCTGTATGCGTTACCGCCAATGGTTGCTCAGATATTATCACTGCATAAAATTACAGCCGCGTGACATCACATGACCAGGGACTAGTTTTTATCCACAGGAAGAAAACAATGAAGCTTCCTATAACAGGACAGGGAGCAGAGATTTGCATTTATAAAACACATAGCAAACGTGATGTTAACATATGCGTTAAGGTCACGTTTACATATCGTTTTGTAAATGCAAATGTTCACAGTAATGTTATTAGGCAAATCACCTTTGCTCAGCTGTTGTAATGCATTTCAAAACGCATACAAAACGCCACGTGTGATCTCACCCTTAGAAGTAACCAATAAATGTTTTAAAAAATGTAAATGACAACATTTATGAATTTTCAAATAAGAGGTTACTATGCAACATTTTAAACATTTAAAGAGTGTGAAATAATTCCAATTTACATTTTAAAACAGGGTCCATGAAAAAAATCCTTCCTCTGCACCTGCTCTGGACCATGTGCAGATTTGCGCCTAAAAAGTCACAAAAATAAGCAAAACAAGTGATACATAAGTGAAAAGTCGCATGAAACATCTGGGAAATAAAGACACATAAGGCATCGCACAAGGTGCAGACCAAGACGTACTTGAAAAACGACAGCAAAAGTCACAGTGAACGACAAAAATTGCAAAAATGGCAATTTGACTAGCAGAAATAGAGATACATGTCCCCCAGTGTGTCTGCTGGTGTTCTGAGGCAAAATGGACTATTCAGGCTCACCTTACCCCATTATCACCTTAGATCACTGCTTCCCCAACTGCGCCAATAGTAGGAGGCAGTCCCGTAGCCACATCTGTCTTTTCTGCCTGCTCTGGGGTACCAGGGATACTTCAGATTCTAAGGCCTACCAGCTCCTGGAAGCCACAGACCTCAAGTAGTTCTAGCGACCGAATGGTGGTGACCCGGATGCCAGATTTCATTACAAGCTGAAGTGCTCCTGGGCATTGCCGTATCCTGCACCTTTCTGCCACCTGATGAAGACCCTCTGAGACCTCTACTATGGTGCGGGGAGCTGCTTCTGCTGTATACTTTGCCATTGGATAAACAGTTGCCTGACACTGTACTTCCAAGACATCTTCTGGGATCTGCAAGCGCTTCATCTTTGTGCCTGCCCACCCCCGTCCACACCATGCGGCTGTAGTCACTCATGACCTGCATTCGTTTATTGGTTAAGGCTACAGCCTTTCCTCCATCCCACAAGTGGTGCCTGCTTCCCTTCTTCCTGCACTGTCTATATTTGCACTACCTATCTTTTAGATATTATTATAAATCTTCCCCATTATATTAAGTATTATAAGTCCAAAGTATTTTTGGATTATTGTTATCAGACAAATGGCACTTAATCTTACAGGGGAGTTGAGCAGGACTCTTCTATCTTAAAATTATGCAGCTCTACAGAAATCCCTTTAATATAATGTTGGTGAAGAGGAACTTTTAGGAGCAAACTGTACTGTATTGTCCTCAAAATCCAGACCTGCCATTGTAATTTCCGCCATTAAGTAGCCATTTCCTACTTCACATTATGGTAAGTGACCGTGTCACTTCCTAGCATTGTCATGGCCTCAGTTTATATAAAACTACATCTGAAGTTTGTTTGAGGCTTAGAATTATTCTGTTATTATTCGGAATATATACAGAATCAAACATTGCCTCATAATTTATGTTATAAGGAGGACATCCAACTTTTAACTAATAACTAAAAGAAAATTCCTTTTTTTTTTCATGTTACTCCTGTTTTTTGTTCGCAAACTAACACTAAATTGGCCATTGTCCGTTTATAAAGAGTTTCAGTTTTACTTATACTGTCAAGTGGGCATCAAGAAGAAATTACTGCTCAGCCATGGATTCTTTATGTTGCATACAGAAATCCTTTCCAACACCACCCTGAAAAGTAAAAATACTAGAATGTGATTGGTTGAGACATTGCTATGCAGGGAACATAATTAAGTTAAAACTGGAGGCATTGTTATGCTTGCATATTCCTTACCCAGAACCTCCAGTGGAGCATGGATGGCCTTTAAGACTCCATAAGACTTCAAAGATGGCCGGCAAAGGCAATCTCAAAAAGGAAAATGAATCCCTTCCTGACCTACTTACATGGCTTCACACACCAGTTTCCTATACTGTACTGACTAGATGCAATAACACTGAAACAGCACTGTCAACAGCTGGTTTTCTATTTATTTTACCAAAGACTTCTTGGTTTGGCTATTATCCTACTTGACATCACTAGGCTTCCTGAATGTCCCACATTGGGGCTCATTTACTAAGGTCCTCTTGGACCACACTTTCATCGGACATCTCGACGATTTCCACTTTGAGCCGCTGGGACAGGGATTTAAAAGGCACACGCAATCGGATTTTGGCGCAACCGCGATGACTTTCATGTGACACAAATCAGGGGGCACGCCTTTGGATGATCCGATGGATTCCGACAAAGCGTGGGATCTAACTGTTGTAAATTGTGTCGCCAGCCAAGCACTTACATACACCGGGAAGAACTCCGGTGGACCTGATCTGGGAAGCGACACATGCAGGATATTGGGCGCACAATCTTCATGAATTGGACAGTCCGGACCAGGTAAGTAAATGTGCCCCATTGAGTTAGAGGGAGCTGCCTTATTTAAGATAGCATTAGAGAAAAGATTTCCTTTTCCCACTCTGAAATACGTGGCCTGCAAAAAGAATCACCACAAGGAGAATGAATCCTTTCCTGATTTACGTCTTCATGAGTAATAGTGGACAGTTATAAGCATGGTGTATGTATAGTGTGGTACATTATGTTCAAAGCAGCTAATAAAATGCTATCTTGAAGTCATCTGGAAAGAGTTATGTGGATGAGATGAAAATTGTCACATATGCAGTAAACTATAAATTTTTGTATTATCAATTTCCTTAGTAGTTGCTAGTAGCTGCTGCTGTCTGGTTACTGGGTCATTGGATAAGCTATTATAATGAAAAATAATCTTGACAACATCTATTGAAAAATAAATATAACTAATTATAGATAGAGTATTTTTTAGGAAATGTATGATTTTTTTTGGTTCCCAGTTTAAACCTCCTAGTTCGAACCTTTCAATTACCCCTTCTCCAGCGCTGCACCAATTCTCTGGAATGCCCTTCCCCAGACTAATACCCAACCTTAAAAGCTTCAAACATTCTTGTAAAACCCATATCTTTAGGTAAGGCTATCACACTCGCATTACTGCATGAAATGTCAACTCTCTTTACTAACCCATCCAGTGTCCTCCTCCCGTCTGTTATCCAGCGACCACCAGACACCAAGCTCCAGGTTTCTCTGCAGTTCCATTGACCTTGAACTTTGTATATAAGATGGCGGCTGATTTCTGGTTCAAGAAATAGCATTTTTATTTATTATTTTATTCTGTTCCTTTATAAGAATGGCTGGACCAAGCTCTTATAACTCATGTGGCACCCCCTTCATCCTCATAGACTGTACGCTCTTGTGTCACCCCTTCATCCTCATAGACTGTGATCAGGGCCCTCACTCCTATTGTTCCCTATGACTATTATTACTCTGTAATGTAATATTATATTTGCATATGTTTCCTTTGAGTTGTAAAGCTGCACAGAATATGATGGCGCTATATAAATAAAGATTATTATTATAATTATTATTTTAAAAAATAACATTCACAACTTTGCTGTTTTTGCTGTAAAATTTGGACATTGGTATCCAAATGCATAATAGGTTTTATTTTTAATTTTATTGGTTTGTGTTGACCTTTTATTGTCCAGTATGATAGTAGGTTGAATATTTGCTTTCTATTATTCGGGCAAAGTCCGTCTCGATGTGAATCATGTCTTTTATCACAGGACAGTCGATGCATCTTTGTGTTGTGTGACGAGAGAGTCTAATCTGAGGCGAAATATTTCATGGGAAGTCTAGTGCAGACGACGAGAAGGTGAGACAGACAGGAGATTAATTATAAGCAATAAATGAGTGTATATGTACATGCGGCTACATCTTTGCTGCGAGGGCGATGTGAGTGCGAGAGGGGAAGTCATTTGTCACTGATTATTTGCAATTCAGGAAGCTACTGCTTGTGAGAGAGGCAATGGCTGCTGTAATTGCTGTCACTTCTTACGTACAATCTACTCAGTTGGCTGCAAATCATATTTGTTCAAGGTGATCCTTTACCGATCAATCATCTTATATGTTCTTTTGTTACGTCTTGTAGGAAAATTTAGTTATTGGTACGAGATTTGTAGTATTTTACATATCAATAATGGAAAATGTTCAAAGCAGTTTCACAACTAGCCAAGTCTTGTGTGTTCTTTTACTCCTACTTTTGCTCAGATACTACAACATTATATTATGTTTGTGGTAATGTGGGGGTGATCACTTCTTATCCAAACAAACATTTTTAAATATAGGCAGTCCCCGGGTTACGTACAAGATAGGTTCTGTAGGTTTGTTCTTAAGTTCAATTTGTGTGTAAGTCGGAATTGTATATTTTATATTTGTAATCCCAAACAAAATGTTTTTGGTCTCTGTGACAATTGGATTTTAAAAATGTTAATTGTTAAAATCCAGGATTAACAATAAATCTTATGTAATTACGGACACCTTTAATTACTGTTATAGCTGTTACAGTAAATTACCAATTACCAGAGGTCGATTTGTAACTAGGGGTCATATGTAAGTCGGGTGTTCTTAAGTAGGGGACCGCCTGTAGATTCTTTTGATCCCAGATATTATTCCATTGTTGCGACTTTGGACCATTTATCACCAAAATTGTGCTTTTTTTCTGTTTGTTTGTCCTGTTTTGTTACTGCACTGTGACTGAGGGAGGGAATGGTGACTAGTTACGGCAAATTTGCGACATTTGCACATCTGGAATAGAAGATGAGTCTTACTGATGATAAACAAATGTGCGGAGGATATTTCAAAAAGGTGCAAAACATGCTCTCAAAAAAGACAGAAAAACAGTAAAAAAAAATAAAGATAAATGACCCCCATTGAGTAGGGTGAAGATTTTTCAAAAATTGCTGCAGTGAAGTAAGTTATACTGTAAGGGTTATTCCCATTCCAGCCTGCTTCTCCTTATCGCCCTGTTTGAAGTTACAGAAACAGTCGATAGCAGATGTTCTACAATGTTTAGAGGTAAATTGTAGTTATGGAAATGGCATAGCCGAGCAAGCTACATTGCTACCCTAGCTTCTGAATAGATCATACTCTTTAAGTCCCACTCTTTGCTCCCACCACATAAGGGAGTAATTAAATTACTAGCAAGAAAATCCCTGTGAATTTACTGCTTAATTTGTAGATCTTTTATGGTACTCTATGGAGGGAAAAGTAGCTCTGAAATCACTGTGAAATTTTGTCATGTAGCAATTAGAAAGAAAACTCAATCTACTCAGATGATTGAAACAATTTCACAGCAAATTGCACCTGCAATACATGTAAATACGATTTTCAAGCTACCATATATACTCGAGTATAAGCCGAGACTCCTAATTTTACCACAGAAAACTAGGAAAACCCATTGACTCGAGTATAAGCCGAGGGTGTAGTATACAGCCAGCCCCCATGTAGTATACAGCCTGCTCCATGTAGTATACAGCCTGCCCCACGTAGCATACAGCCTGCCCCACATGGCATACAGCCTGTTCCATGTAGTATACAGCCTGCCCCATGTAGCATACAGCCTGCCCCATG
>CM033642.1:245198540-245229374 GCA_019512145.1 Engystomops pustulosus | reverse complement strand
CATGTAGTATACAGCCAGCCCCATGTAGCGTAAAGCCTGCCCAATGTAATATACATCCTGCCCCATGTAGTATACAGCCTCCCCCCATGTAGTATACAGCCTGCCCCCATGTATTATACTTCCTGCCCCCATGTAGTATACAGCCTGCCCCCATGTAGTATGCAGCCTACCCCCCGCAGTTTGCCAAACAGAAAAAAAAATAAACTTAATACTCACCCTCCGGTGTCCCTGATGTTTGTCGTGGCTCCCAGTGGCTCCCGATCCCCGTTGAGTCACGACTAAAGTTATGACCCTTAAAATACTATGGTAAAAGAGATAAAATGTGTTTAGACTTAGGTCTCAAAGCAGAGTATACATTAGAGTTATATGTAACCTTTTTTCCCAGTGATGTGGGGGGTGGGGGTCAAAAGTTGTTATTTACCATTCAACCTATGACCATCCCTGAGTATAATCCATGAGTCCAGATATATACAAGTAAATAACACTTCCAGAAAATCTTGTTCCATATTACATATTATATTTAATTTTCCTTATTTATTCAATACCATCCAATTACAGGGAAAACTACCTAAATGCCATATATCTCTACGATTGTGGTTGACATTTCTGATGACATTTTTATAATGTTCTTCAAACCATATATAGTGCCTTTAAATCTACACCGATGAAAAAAACTAAATTACCCCAAGGCAGTTCAACCATCCTGCATATAAATGGAGAAATCTCATTAAAGTTCTCATTACGTTTCATCATGGGTCTCCCTGATTTGCTTCTCATAAAGGGTCTATCATCTCTCTACAGAATGAGGTGTGCAATGAGGTGGTAACACTGGTCTTCAATTAATATGTATAGAAATAGTTTAAAGAGTTCCCATCCTTACCCTCAGGTCTTTTTTTAATGAATAGTTGTATTCCCAATGAAATAACAATTCTAGATATTTCATGTAAATCTTTTTTGAGTTGTTCTTCCCCTAGAAATGTATTGGGGTAACTGGGTGGGTGACTCTACCAAGTTTTAATAGGTGCCGGACTGTGAAACAATAGAAACACCCGGTAGTCAATATATACAAGGTGGTATCACAGATGAAGGGATCAATGCTCGAGAAACATTTTTCTTGACAAATGCTAGTACATAAACAAAGAACCGCTATTAGTATCTCACATTGCATATCCTGTGTTATCCAACAGTCCATTCATATGATGCCCCTAATAAATGAAGCTTTAATTCCTTAGGGCTAATGAAAGAAGTCAAACGCTCCATATTCTGCCAAAAAACACTAATCCTCAACTGGAAACCTCGAAAGGTTCCATAAGTCGTCCAATGGGTGACAAGAGTAAGTACAGAATTCCACTGCGCAAGATCACTTATGAGTCTATGGGGGGCCGTGAATGCTTTTTACAAATTTGGGATATAGAAACTGCAGAAACGTGGAAGTCATCTTGGTGTCGTTGAATGGATGTGAGTGTGTGGGGATGAGTGTTAAAGGGCATTTGATCCTAACTCCTGGGTTGGCTTTTGGACACTATACCTCATTCTGCCATGAACTGTGACTTCTGTGATGATACACAAACTTCTCAACTTCTCAATATTTATAATGACCTATAAATGTTCTTGGAAGCCTTTGTACAGTATAAGTGCTATCATTTGTTATTCTAGAATGTTTTGATTTATTGTTATTACAAAAATGGAAAAATAAAAACTTTAAAGAAGTTCTCCATACCTCATCCCATATCCTTAAACCCTAGTCCGGCAGTTGTGGTGATGGCAGTAGGAAGGGATTTCAGTGACAGCTGAAGGAGACATTGCGAGTGTAGAGCTTGACTTCTTTTACTAGCTCTCCACCCCATTGACTCTAAATAACTAATGTACATAAAGAATAGCTGTTATTTTTTGAAATATGGAGGGGACAATCCAATCATCATTGGACAACACATCATAAGGAATTTGAGGAACTCCTGGTAGTTTCACTCAGAAAGGTTAGTTTCAATCTTCCTTTCAAAGAGTATGAGTAGAAATAATATCTTTTTTTCACTTCTTTAACCTGTAAGAATAAATTGACAGCTAAAAGTCATTAAGGACCAAGATCTAGGACTTCACAGGGTTTCATTGGACCACCAGTTATTCTGGCGGCCAAGTCTCATCACACCCGGCCAACGTAATATTACCCTAACAATTGGGTTGTCATTCGCTGGATCTTGGCTTAGAATTTCGGGCCCACGGGCTTGTCTATCCATAACTTTATCACTGTCAACATTGATTGGACAGTTTTGGTGAGGACCAGAGGCCAGAAGCCATTTGAATCACAAAGAAGAACATTGTCCTATGTAAATCCTCTGTCACTCAACAATCTGGAATCATCTATGAGTGTCACACAGCTCAGAAACAGGGGAAGCAAGGACATCTTTCTTATTGCTCTTCCTTAACATTTCTCTCCACTGAAAAAACACCAGTTTTAAGAAGAATAGGTATACATTTACGTGACCCTTGCACCAGAAAAGGTTGCACACCCATGACTAAATAAATCAAATCTAGTGGTAATTGTGTCTCCCTCTATCTTTGATAAATGTCAATGATATTATCGAAATTCTTCTTCCCTCAGCTGCGTACCGTGAAGGTGTTAGGATCACTGTGTTCTTGCTAGTGCCTGGATTACTTAAGTGTCGACATTGAAACAAACAGGAGTTTGAAGCTCAGCAGAAAGCAGTGTACACGCACAGCCATGTGATGCTCACCATCCATTACTACTTAATAGAAGTGTTCCATTTTTATTTTGTTTCCCTAAGTGTAGGGAAAAAAATAGAGATGATACAAAATGATGGATGCAAAATAGATCTTATTGTTTAGATTAACATCCTTATGACGTACGAACAGGTAAAAATAATCTACATTGTAGAGTCCTTCCCACGCAGAGTGAGCCATGGATGATAGTTCCCAGGAATAAGCAGATCCCTCAACAGCAGTGAGAAGCTAAATAGAAGTAAGGTACATGGATAGGTTAAACCTGAGGAGCCAAGAAGGGGATGGAATCTACAGCTGAGATCCACTGAGTCGAGTCAAGTATAATGGTTGTAGGGATTGTGTGGTTATTTCTAGAGCCATTATCTTCTTTCTGTGTCACGATATGCAGTTATAACTTTGGAACGCTTTATCTTACCAAGTTCATTTTTAGAATGTTTCTCCATGGCATTAATGTAATTAATGTGTAGTAATAGCTGTAATAGTTTGAAATTTTTTACGCTAAATTGAAAAAAAATATGGAAATTTGCATTACAATATGATTAGAATATAATTGTGTTTTAGAACTTACCTGGTTTCCTGACAAAATCCTCTGCGTAGTCCCAGGGGTTGGCTTTGGTTTGCGTACATTTCAAAAAAACAACACGCGACTTGTCTGTGCTGCTCACTCCTCAGCTCTCAGCCTCCACCTTTGTGCTCCTGTATAGCTGTACAGGAGCACAAAGGTGGGGGCTGAGAGCTGAGCAATCTGCAGCACAGACACATCATGTGTTTTTTTGTGAATTACATGCAAACCAAAGTCAAGCCCTGGGACTTAACATATTATATTCTAATTCAAATACCAAGAGAAAGCAGAAAGTCACAATGCAGGTGTAATGGGATTCTACAACCTGTCTTTAGTGAAAATGAGGTCCATGGTGACAGGTTCCCATTAAGTAAATTTCATATTCAATATTTCTAGAGGACAAATTATCTTCATAAGGGTTTTCAAAGCACTATTTATTAGAAACTCCCCACAAATCTCCCATTTTTAAAACTGAACTTTGTTAAAACAGCTTTTATTAAGCTTGTTAACACTTATAGCATATCACAAGTATTTTAAAAAATGGAGGTTCTATTTGAAATTTTTACATTTTGACAATAGCATGATTGTTTAGTCCTAAAATGTACACATGCATGTAGGATAAAATGAGAAAACACATTTTTTTTGTTGTGCAGTTTCTTAAGATTAGGGCAATACCCCACATGTCAACTACTTTAGGGGTGCACATCAGAGAATTTATCAAGGTTTATATTGAACTTTTTACCATCACATATGTTTTATATTTCTATTGGCTAGTGTAAGTGAAGATCTTAATCACAAATACCTTGCTTTGTCTCTAATTTTTTAGAAGGGGTCAAAGAAGTAAAGACACCCATAGTTTACCCAGTTTCTGTAGAATGTAGTAATATCCCACACATGGTCACAAACTGCTCTATGGGCGTACAGGGAATGAGCATCTATTGGTGGATTTTTTTTCTGGAACAGCTAAAGTATACTAAACCTACTCAACACACAAAACACCAGATATACACAGACACTATTTTGTTGAGAAAAATATGTAGCAAAGAAGTTTTATTAATCAAATGAAATACCATAAAAACATTCACAATCAAGAGTGTGGAGCAGACGTTCTTTTTTTGGGGGGGGGGGTGACAACTATTACTGGACAAGTTACATAAAAGCATCAGGTGGCGTAGTGATGTAAAATTTATTAATACACAGTGGCATATATTCTATCTCCTGGGCCTATGGGGAGACTGCGACACAGCACAGGCACAGACATGATGATAAAATCTAATATAGTAGAAAACTATGTAATTGACAGTGTAAATGTTTACCTAGGTACCAGGAAACATGTAGCCACCAAGATGCACAAGTACCGCCAAAAAAAGAATGTCTGCTCCACACTCTTGATTGTGAACGTTTTTATGGTATTTCATTTGATTAATAAAACTTCTTTGCTACATATTTTTGCTACATAAATCGTTGTTATATTGTTATTAACAGCTAAAGTATAAAGTAGTTATTAGAGTCAGAATATGACAAAATGAAGACTTTTTTTGTATAAATGGTTTTAATTTTGTAAAACCTATGAAAACTTATTAAAACCTATATTTGGTATCCCCGTAATCGTGGAGTGCACAGGGAAAACAAAAACACGGAGCCCAACAAAAAATGGAGCAAAAGAGTTTTTTTGACCAATTTCTCAGCAATTTTCAGTTTATGGCATGGAAAATTAAATACCGGTAATAGGGAGTATTATTTGTTACACAGAAAACAAGCCCTTATAAAGCTCCATACACAAATAATAGAAACAACAAAGCCACCAGTGGGAAAGGGTTAAAGGGAAAAAAAATCGGTCAACCCTTTTATCTGTATGAAACCCCCAAGAACTTATTGTTTGTTAACACAAAGCTCATTGCTACACCATGAATAAAACATTTTTATTATTATTATATTTCTGTAAAACTATAGAATTTTTAGGACCTTCATTTGCATCTGACAATGTTCTTGGATTCGGTTCTGTAGATTTTTAACAGAGTAGAAAATATAATTTATATTACAATGGAACAAATCTGATTTGATCGTCATCCCCATACATCACACATTCCAGATGTGTTTCCTTCTATAAAACTTCCTTGACAATTAAATCTTTGCACTGGGAAATAGCAGAACATACAAGTTCCATTCCTCATACCATGATCGGTGTTAACATTTAGGGTAATTTACTGTGTAATCAGTCCAACCCATAACTTCAATGGAAAATGTTCTCATATAATTCACAGGAGAAGTCACACAGGACTCTTATTTCATTTGAGGGTTAAATTTATACTTAGGCGTCCCCAACTTTGAGGGATTCTGTTAGAGATAGAATTTAGGTAAGGTTTTTGTTTTAATTTAGTTTTTTTTGGAGGGTGTACTACACCAATAATATGCTGTGAGAATATATTAGGTTCTGTACTCCAGAATACTAGTATCAGATAATAGGGTTTGTAACTTTTCAAGGTATTTTTATGTAAATAGTTATATTTTTTTTTTCACCCAATTTTTGAGGAAAGGTAGGTATAATTAGTAAAGTAACACACAAATTGTGAATCAAATGTTGTGTTTTATAGAAAATGTTGCAATCACCCTCCAGTAGGTGGTATTATAGAAAACATCTCAGGTCTTACCTTGTACCAACATGTATTGAGCATTGTGCCAATAGCACAATTATTGTAGCCAAATAATAACATAGGAAAAATAGTACTATAAATTAGGAATAGGAGGCCTGGGGATTGTCTGTAAGCCCTAGAACAGAGGTAGCCGGAGGCCACATGGGGCCCATGCTGCCACTTCATGGAGCTCCTTACACCCATTGATTTAGTTACAGTCATGTATCACAGCAATTTGTGTGGTCATCAATAGATGTAGATATATTGCAATATATACTGATCAAATATGTGGCATACCACATGAGGTTACAGTCAATGAATATGGGTATTTACATTATATAGTAAAACAAGGCAATAAAAAACCCTAATGAAGCAAAAAGGAACACCATTATCTTGAAGGAGAGAAGTCCTGGGAGAGGAACCAGCAAGTGGTTATATTCTGGCATATACTGTATACTCAGAAAGGGGCTCTTGGTTTGAGTTAAGCCTAACCATTTGGATCTTAGACAATAAAAACTTGTACCTTAAAATACAGTATACTATATTATAGACTATATATGATGGACTAACCAGCCTCTGTCAAACAGGAAAGAGATGCCAGCCATCCGCTTTCCACAACCTCTGTCCCTGCCTACTTGCCCAAAATGCGCTAAGCCGCAAGTGACAACTGAATGATTGTTCCTACTCTGGGTATGTGCACAGAACAGATGACAAACAATTACAGCCAAAAACACAATATAGTATGTAAGACTACAAATTACAGGACATAAGTATAACCAGTGTAAATGGAGTGAGAGGTGAGTATGAATGGAGTTCCTGGACACCGCCATGGCAGCTGATCAGTTCAGATGTCCTTCACTCTATTTGCCGCTCTGAGATGTAGTAAAATGAATGCAAAGCCCTCTGCAGATCACAAGACCTTGGTGTAGTACTAGCGAGAGTAGTTCTATAGAGCTGTTCTTAGGGCAGCAGTTTTTTTTGTAGAACCAATATTGTTAGCAGTAGTGGCAGTATTACAAGTAGTAAAATAATACAAAATAATACTATTTCATGTATTATTGTACAATTTGTATGTCATGGAGAAGGATTCCTATACAACAGAAAGCTTTGTAAAGATGTCAGGAAGGTTAAGAGAAATGCATCTAAGAAAGAGACATCTTTAAGACGCCAACATAAAATCGATGGTGCATGGGTGAAATATCGTCATTATTTCACCAGGTCGTCCTTTAATGGCTAAAGGGAGGCACCAAGCAAATAAATGTTTAATTATGCCTTGAAACTTGCCAGGTAAACTAATTAAAATGGAAGGAAACTCAGCAAAGTTTGACGCCTGATTTACTCAATTGAGAAAGAAGCCAAAGCCAAACCATTACTTGTGCGTTACTTTACAATTCTGGAATTTAACTGCAAGTTGGGAGATAAATGCAAAGATCTTAGATCAGCGGTTCTCAACCTGTGGGTCGCCTAAAGCCATTGATTTCATTGCTTTTTTGTGTTTTTGATGTCATTCAAGGTCCCGCAGCAACTATTGCGATTTGCGGCAAAAACGTGATAAGACAAGTGTGCATTATGCACACACTAGTTGCTGTGGGACCTTGAATGACATAATTCAAGGTCTCGCTGCAGGGGTCGCTATAGCAGCTTACAATGAAGTGGGGTACAAGGATGGAGGACTAGACCTGTGGGGATCCTGGGTAAAACCTGGGGAGGGGATTCTTTGTTGTGAAGGGGGGGTTTAATTTTGGAGGGGTTTGTTCTGTGCAGGGGTGCCAGATCTGGGAGGGAATTTTGTGTTGTGGAGGGGGGGGGGGTTGATAAGACCAGGGGGTGTTTAAGCAGGGGGGCAATATCTGGGGGGAGTTCTGTGTGAGGAGGGGGTAGCAGACATGGGGGACTGCCTGAGTGAGGTGAGGAGGAAGATAAGACCTGGGGGGAGGGGGAAGTGTTATAGTAAATTATATTGTTGTACTTAGGGGGCAGTATTATACTGTAGTATTATATTCTTGTACATAGGGAGCAGTATTATAGTAGTTATATTCTTGTACATAGAGGGCAGTATTATAGTAGTTATATTCTTGCACATAGGGGGCAGTATTATAGTAGTTATATTCTTGTACATAGGGGCAGTATTATAGTAGTTCTATTCTTGTACATAGGGGGCAGTATTATAGTAGTTATTATATTCCTGTACATAGGGGGCACTATTATAGTAGTTATATTCTTGTACATGTTAGAAAGGTTGAGAACCAGTGTCGTAAATGGTAGAAGAATGTAAGAAATCTATAGAAAGTGAGATACTGGAAGATCAGGTATGTACTTGTGTATTAACTGAGACAATTCATCACCTGCAGTAGGAAATGAAGGCATACAATAGATTATGAAAATCAGGTGTCAGTGTCAGGTGTCAAATATACAATTAAATTATCTTTGGCTCTGACTTCTGACCATGTCTTAAAATGGAAACTGTATGCTACAGAATTCTATCATGAAGAAGTTTTCATTTATGAGATACAGAGTAAGTTGAGCGCCTAATTATCAGAGTCTTACAATTTCTAACACAAACAACCACCGATTGCCATCTTTCTCCCTTTTACTTTACACAGTAAAGTGGCGTTAGTGGCGGGGATAGAAAAAAAGAGGCCCAGACAAGATATGCCTATGATCATAATAAGACCTCTCTGGGGCCTAGACTGCAAGGATGTGTTTTGTGGAGACATGAAGGGTGTAAGGGTATGTTCAATGTGTGATGAGTGAATGTATTCATCGGTTTGTAGATTCACTACGCATCTGCCGTTTATCAAGCAGAATCAAATCCAAATATTTTATGTTTTGCTTCCAACTAGAGATGAGCGAACATGCTCGTCCGAGCTTGATGCTCGGTCGAGCATTAGCGTACTCGAAACTGCTCGTTGCTCGGACGAATACTTCGCCCGCTCGAGAAAATGGCAGCTCCCGCCGTTTTGCTTTTTGGCGGCCAGAAACAGAGCCAATCACAAGCCAGGAGACTCTGCACTCCACCCAGCATGACGTGGTACCCTTACACGTCGATAGCAGTGGTTGGCTGGCCAGATCAGGTGACCCTGGGATAGACTAGCCGCTGGTGAGGATTAGCTCTAAAAAGGGCTATCCTCACGTCCCATACATCCACCTACCACCCGATCTACCTTTATAGGTAGATTCGTGGTGGTAGGTTCCCTTTAAGGACTGAGCAATGGTCCCCTCTTCTGTCTCGCCGACATTCTCCTCCTCTTCCTCCTCATCCTCCTCCACTACGTGCTGAGAAACAGACTGGAGGGTGCTCTGGCTATCAACAAGGGAATGTTCTTCCCCCGTCTCTTGTGACGAGCACAAAGCTTCCGAATTCATGCTGACCAGAGAGTTTTTCAACAGGCCAAGCAGTGGGATGGTGAGGCTAATGATGGCAGCATCGCCACTGACCATCTGTGTTGCTGACCATCTCAGCACCTGACAGATATCAGACATCCACATCCACTCCTCATTGTAGACTTGAGGAAGCTGACTGACCTGACTACCAGTTCTGGCGGAAGTTGACATCTGGCAGTCTACAATCGCTCTGCGCTGCTGGTAAACTCTGGATAACATGCTTAATGTGGAATTCCACCTCGTGGGCACGTCGCACAACAGTGGTCGACTTTCTGAAATGAGCACAGATGCGGCGCACCTTCGTGAGCAAATCAGACAGATTGGGGTATGTCTTGAGGAACCGCTGAACTATCAGATTTAACACATGGGCCAGGCATGGCACATGTGTCAGTTTGACGTGCTGCAGAGCCGCCACCAGGTTACGGCCGTTGTCACACACAACCATGCCTGGCTCCAGGTTCACTGGTGCCAGCCACAGATCGGTCTGCGCCGTGATGCCCTGTTATAGCTCTTGGGTGGTGTGCCTTTTATTGCCTAGGCTCATCAGTAATTCAGGGAAGAGGTGGAGGAGGGGTGGGAGGAGAAGGAGGCATAGTAGGCCTGAGAGACCATGACCGAGGTAGGCCCCGCAATCCTCGGCGTTGGCAGTATATGAGCAGCCCCAGGGTCAGACTCGGTCCCAGTCTCTACCAAGTTAACCCAATGTGCCGCCAGCGATATATAGTGTCCCTGCCCGGCAGCACTCATCCACGTGTTCGTGGTTAGGTGGACCTTGTCAGAAACGGAGTTGGTCATGGCACGGATAATGTTGCCTGACAAGTGCTGGTTCAGGGCTAGGACGGCACATCGGGAAAAGTAGTGGTGGCTGGGGACCGAATACCGAGGGGCGACCACCACCATGAGGTCGCGAAAGGCCTCGGTCTCTACCAGCCTTTAGGGCAGCATCTCCAGGCTCAGTAATTTGGAGATGTGGACGTTGAGGGCTTGGACGTGTGGGTGGAACTGTATTTCCTCTTGCGCTCCAACGTCTGGGGTATAGACAGCTGAGCGCGCATGGAGACATTGGTGGGTGCTGTGTAGGATTGTGGAGGCAAAGGTGTGGTTTTCGAGCGGGAGGTGTTTGTGCCGCGGTCCTGGGCAGGGGGCTGACTAGCAGAGGCAGCAAATGACACAGGGGAAGGAGCAGTGATGTGCCCGGCCGGAGGTGAACGGCCTTGGTTCCATTGAGTGGGGTGTTTAGCATTCATATGCCTGCGCATACTGGTGGTGGTTAAGCTAGTAGTGGTGGAACCCCTGCTGATCCTGGTGTGGCACAGGTTGCACACCACAGTCCGGCGGTCATCCGCTGTTTCTTTAAAGAACCTCCAGACTTCAGAAAATCTAGCCCTCGCCACGGGAGCTTCACTACGTGAAACATTTTACGCTGATGCACCAACTCTGGCCCTGCCTCTGCGTCTGGCCCCACCACTGCCTCGTCCAACTTGTTCTCGTATAGGACTCACCTCCGTCTCAGAAGCACTGTGTTCACCCGGCCTATCAACCCAGCTTGGGTCTGTCACCTCATCATCCTCCGATCCCTCAGTCTGCTCCCCCCTTGGACTTCCTGCCCTGACAACAACTTCACCACTGTCTGACTACCGTGTCTCCTCATCGTCCGACACCACTTTATACACTTCTTCCACTACGTCAACAATGTCCTCATGACCCACAGACTGCGACTGTTGGAAAACCTGGCCATCGGGAGAGAGCTCAGCAGCAACCTGACAAGTGGTTTGTGACTCTGGGAAGGGTCCAGAAAACAGTTCCTCAGAGTATGCCGGCTCAAATGCCAAATTTTGAGGTGGAGGAGCTGGAGGAGTGCTCAATTGGGTAACACGGGTGGACTGCGTGGAAGACTGACTGGTGGACAAATCAATTGAAGCATTGTCCACAATCCAGGACATCACAGTCCCAGTAAGTTGAGACATGAACCTAGGGAGTGTAGCTCTGCGGCGTTCCTCTGCTCCCTCATCAGCAGGTGGTGTCTCACCCCGCCCAGGACCATGGCCTCTGACCCCTGCAGTAAATGGATGCCCATGCCCTCGTCCTCTACCCTTAGCCCTCGGGTTCAACATATTCAAAATTAAAGTCTATTTTATAGACAAAACAGAAATATAAATTGTAAATTTTTGGGGGTTTTATAGAACAAAACGTGCAGAAGAAATCAGACAGCAACCTCAGAAGATGATTGCTATGGCTGGTTTCTTCTAACCAACACTGACAGCACACAAAAGGATTTTGTGCTATGACTGAGTATGTCACTTTAACTTTTGAAAAACACTAATGTAGCCCTAAGAAGGGCTGTTGGGTTCTTGGAGAATCACTCCTGCCTAACAGTAAGGTTTTTTTAGAATCACGAATCACTCCTGCCTAACAGTAATCTACTAGAACACCCTAACGCTATCCCTGACCAGCAGCAGCTCTATCCCTAGCGGCATCCAGACAGAGAATGATCTGAGCAGCGCGGGCAGGGGCTAGTATATTCCAGGGTCACCACTGCTATCGATATGTAAGTGTACCACGTGATGCTGGGTGTACTGCAGAGTCTCCTGGCTTGTGATTGGCTTTGTTTCTGGCTGCCAAAAATCTAAACACTGCGAGATGCCATTTTCTTGAGCTGGCGAAATTCTATGCTCACTCATCTCTAGTCATATCCCTTTCCCTAATTAATGGTCCTAATTAATGCAAAAACAAAGGGAAAGGAATTTACATACAACACAAATTAATATTTTTAACATTAATATAAAGTGATAAGATCGTGCCGAAAATTCATGCCTTTAGGCGTCTTGGTTTGGAGTGACTAGATTAGGACCTGACAAATCTTTGGAAAAACGTAGTGAAGCTTCAGCTCTTCAAGCTTGAATGATCCGATCATCTCTAGTTCTGATGCTTTTAAGAGATCACGAAGTGGTGGAGGACACCAGTTGCTTGACGGATAGAACAACTCAGTCAGCGATATGGTGGCCACTACTAATCCACCGCTCTTAAAGGAGTTGGACACTTTTCCTCATGTATTTTGTAATGTGTGTGTAATTCTGGGTGCCCAGGATATTAGCTAATTTACCCACATACATCTATTAAAAGTTCTGCACGGGTTTCTTGATATGTAAAGTGAAGCCCGAGGCTACGCTACGGAAACAGTATCACAGAATAAAGTAAAATAAAGGGAATTATAGATTGTAACAGCAGGATGTGAGCAGTGGTGTAACAAGAGTCCTCTGGGCCCTCGGGGCAATATTTCTATTGGGGCCCCCCACCATTTACAAATAGACTTGTATGCATAAAAAGTTACCTTTCATCAAGATTCTGCTATAATAAAAAAAATAATGCAGCAGTCTGTGTTATTTTTTACATTATAATAGTGAAAGAATGACAAACCCTCAATTCATGGACACCTATTGTTAATGATGGAGAATGCAAGTGATTCCATTCACCACAAATCTTGTTTCCCAATTTTTTGTGTTTTGCTTTGTCTACAAGTCTTTATAAGTGAGACTGCCTTGGATGTAACTTAATAATGGGGTTAATAAATAATGTTTCAATATGTTATAAGAAGAATATACCTCAAGCTTCATTTCTCCCTGGTTATCTCCTTATAGCTCCATGTGTAGAAATTATTGGAAGTAAAAGTAGAAAGTATCATGGGGCACATTCCCATATTTGAGTATTTAGATAGCTAAGAATAATTTATGTTCTCTGTGCCTTCATGAGTTGAGCCAAAGGGTTGGACAGAAGAAGGATAAGAGACAAAACCCAGCATGGAAGGAATGTGCTGCTAACACTTCAATGTACTACATGGCAGATATGGAAGAAATTGTGGTTCTCTGTTTTCTTTTTATTTCTGTATGTTGTGAACATAAATAATTTAACGTTACAATTACTGAATTCTTAAAGAGTTTGAACCTAAAAACATAAGGTTTTTTATTCCTTTCCATTGAAATTTCTGTCTATATAGTATGTCTAGTATTACAGTGATGCCTTCTTCACTTAAATGTGGTTGACCGGATGTTTTTAGAAATGAACACCATTTTTTCACCATTTTGGACCTACCTTTAAAGGTTTCCTATGTTTAAACTTTTTTTCATTAATAATTAATACAAGAAGCTAGCATTGTACAACTAGGATAAAATCAAATTTGAGCTCTAAATTTCTTAGGATACATTGGAAGGACTCCTACTTACAACGGAGGACCAAGATATATCCCACTGTATGAACATACAATGGGATACATCATTATGTTCCTCCCTCTCCCCAAAGTGGGAAGAGGAGTTATAATCACCTGCCGATGTTTATGGTGTTACCCCAGTGATGTCTTATATTGACAGTGGAGGCTGGGGATAGATGCAATATGTTGCATCCGTTCCCCATGGTTTCCTATGGCCTTAACTGAGCATAAACATTGCTTAGCAGTAGGGAGCATGATTGAAAGGTGTAGCTTACGGTGTCTTTCCATCCTTGGTTTCCCACCCTATATGATATATACTGTGTAGATGGAGGAAAAAGTATTTCTCTGTCTGCCAGTAAAAGTCTATGAGTATACTCATTGTATACATTGATAGCTTTCCTGGCAAACAAGCTTAGTATATATAAAAAAACAGATGTGAATGTAGCCAAATATATTTGATGTGATTTCGATGCTTGAAACACTCCCGAATTTGTTGGCCACTGTTTGTCCACATAGAAGTCTGTGCACAGATCCGTTTTTAATGAAGTCTGACGATAAGGAGAGAGAAGATTAAAAAAGTGGCGCTCACTGCATAAAATAGGTAAAAAGTTGCAATCTCAATGGTGTGTGTCAGAAATTGCTAACTTTTCATGATGCGTATGACAGAACACTGGTGTAACCGGAATCATACGTTGGTCCCTAAATTGGAGGTTTCTAACATAAGATTAAAAATCTTAAAGAAGACGTAAGTTGTGGTTACATCGAGCAGACCAGCTGATGATAGCGATGTCTTTTCATACTTAGGCTGCATTCACACTGCCACAAGGGGGACGTATATACGGCCGATATACGCCCCCCATAGACGGCAATGGGTGCATGTCGCCCTACGGGAGAGGTACGGTGCAGCACACGTACGACACCATACCGCTCTGTACCCGGGAAAAAGATAGGACATGTCCTATCTTTTCCCATAATACGGAGCCGTGCACCATGTATCCCTATGGAAAGGGGCTGTGTGAGCCCCCTCCTCCTCTCCCCGCGCTGCCATTGCCCTCTACGGTACGGTGGGCAACGGCAGTGTGAATGTAGCCTTAATCTCATCTTACCTCTTTAATGTACCTATAAAAATAAACAGACCTTTGTTTTTTTAATTTTTAATTTCAAGCGTGAGTATTGAATACACATTTTATTGTGACCAATGATTTATGGGGCAGATAATTTTTTTTTTTTTATTTTGACAGAAACCTGAAACTTTACAGCACTGAATGTTTAATAGGTCGCAGCATCTGTTATATGAGAACAACAAGGATGTGACTGTGTAAAGTCCTTGCCATAAATGGAAGAAGATTACGATGCAACTTTGGGTCTCAGCCACATGTACACAGAGGTCAATCAGGGTCACATATAAGGGCAGATTTATTAATTCGTATACAATAGAATTCTGCTGTAATTTGCACCAAGAGCAGGGGCGTAGCTAGGAGAGGCTGGGTCCCAATGTAGACTTCTGAATGGGCCCCCCTCAGAAAATATACATATTTGTATACTCACACATTTATGCACTATGACACACATACACACATTTATAGACTTATGTGCATAGATGTATCCACCGATATACACATTTATAGACTTACACAGATCTGTCCCAGTAGCTGCTGACCACATGGGGGAAGTACATGGCAGGAATTAGAGATGAGAGAACCCTAGTCCCTCTGTTCTGCTGTCTCCTTTCCTCCGACATTTCCTACCTAAGCTGCGGATTCATGCTGTATACTGTGGAAGATGTGCACTGTTATATACAGATTTTGCTGTAAAATGTACAGCATAATGTGTATAAAATGGTGCACATCCTCCATTCTTTAATGTGTCAGGTCAGATGCCAGGGCCCCCTGAAACCGCGGGCCCCATCGCAGCTGTTATGGTTGCTACCGAAATAGTTACACCCCTCACCAAGAGACTGTCTGTGCCACATTTATCAAGGGGTTAGGACAGTTTTTAAACACTTTTACAACTAGTGCTAAGGAATGGTACAAAGGAAAAGCCTTTGAAAAGGAGCTGTGGCTTTGCAAGAAAAAATCTGTGAATCCGGCATCAGACACAGTGGTAGATCTGGCGCAGCAGAAGACTATTAGACTTTGAGACACTTTTGATACGTTTGCACAATAGTCTTTGTGGCTGTATACTATAGAGTTATAGTTGTATCTCCTAAATAGAGATTAGTGGATCTGAACTACCCATTCAGTTTTATGGTTCAGGCGTGCTTCGCTCGACGCGTAAACATTGCTGGATTGGGTGTCGAACAGCCAATCTGGCAAATTTACACCCCTAGTTGATAGTCAGGGCTATGATTGGACAAGGGGACACCCCTGGGCAATCATAGCCATGGGTAGTTGCTAGGGGTGTTAATTTCCTGAATTGGCTGTTCGGCATCCATTCATGCCAATATATCCGGGTTACACAGGGCACACCTGAACCATAAAATTGAATGGGTAGTTCAGATCCGCTCATCTCTAACTCCTAACATTTAAATGCATTCATAAGATAAGTTTTATTTTCTCTCATCATCAACACAGGAATACCCACAAAATTTGCCAGAAATACACTTTTAGATGATGTCCACCTAATTTGGGCCTAGTTACCACTGTACCACAGTATTCAGTGTCGTACACTACCACTCAAATGTTTGAGGGTCACCCTGACAATTTAGTGTTTTTCATGAAAACTAAGTTGCAAAATGAATAGAAATGTTATAGTCTAGATATCGACAAGATTTGAAATATTTTATTTCCATTTGAAATAATAATTTTCTTCTTCATGATATGCTGTTATTTTAGCTTCTTATGCCCTGGTTTTTAAGAAAAAAGGCTTTTAAATAATATGCAAATGAGCTTGAGGGGCTCCAGACTCCATTAACTCATATTTTAAAAGCCTTTTTTTCTTAAAAACCAGGGCAAAAGAAGACAAATAAATCAGATCCTGCCAGAGGGGGCACACACCAGTATGTCGGTGTGCTTGGTTTACAATCCTTGATCTGGTAATAGATGTCCTTTAAGAATGAATATCTACGGTTCTCTTAAGTATCCATGCACAATCCATTTAATAGACTCTCCTGTTTACTATGGCACTAGAATCGTGTTTCTAGGTGCAATGGTTAGGGAGATAGGGGGTAATTTACTAAAGGCCCGATTCGCGTTTTCCCGACGTGTTAGCCGAATATTTCCAATTTGCGCCGATTGTACCTGAATTGCCCCGGGATTGTGGCGCACGCGATCGGATTGTGGCGCATCGGCATGCGCGTGACGGAAATCGGGGGGCGTGGCCGAACGAAAACCCGGACGTATTCGGAAAAACCGCCGCATTTAAAAACCGAAAAAGTGTCGCTTGGGGAGCGCTTACCTTCTTTTTTCTTAAAAACCAGGGCAAAAGAAGACAAATAAATCAGATCCTGCCAGAGGGGGCACACACCAGTATGTCGGTGTGCTTGGTTTACAATCCTTGATCTGGTAATAGATGTCCTTTAAGAATGAATATCTACGGTTCTCTTAAGTATCCATGCACAATCCATTTAATAGACTCTCCTGTTTACTATGGCACTAGAATCGTGTTTCTAGGTGCAATGGTTAGGGAGATAGGGGGTAATTTACTAAAGGCCCGATTCGCGTTTTCCCGACGTGTTAGCCGAATATTTCCAATTTGCGCCGATTGTACCTGAATTGCCCCGGGATTGTGGCGCACGCGATCGGATTGTGGCGCATCGGCATGCGCGTGACGGAAATCGGGGGGCGTGGCCGAACGAAAACCCGGACGTATTCGGAAAAACCGCCGCATTTAAAAACCGAAAAAGTGTCGCTTGGGGAGCGCTTACCTTCACCTGGTCCGAGGTGGTGCATTCCGGCGCGATGAGATGACTTTCAGCGCAGCAGCGCCACCTGGTGGACGGCGGAGGAACTACCTTCTTAAATCCCGGCCGGACCCGAATCCAGAGCAGAGAACGCGCCGCTGGATCGTGAATGGGCCAGGTAAGTAAATCTGCCCCATAGTGTTTGAAGTCAACCTGTCAGCTAAAATCAGAATCTAGAAGAAGCTGCTGGAGACTTTCACTTTGCAGAAGTACATGCACCCTCTGCATCTGTAGCTCAACCTGGGAAAGGGTTATGGAATAATGCTGTATATATGTTTAACATATTTTGGTAAAAGTTACTACTTATTTAAAAAACTTTAATTGAAAAAATGACAAGAAAGCTTATTTTTTCACATTTGTAGTCAATTATTGGCAAATTTTATTAAAAAAAAAGTGTACTTTATAAAACTATTCTATCAAATTAATGTCTCACATGACTAAGTAAAACTAAGTAAATTGTTATGACATGTAAAGCTTTTCCATACATATCGTCATTTAAAGAAGCGCATGGCAGAACCTCAAAAATTGACATGGACATTGAGGCACCGATAACCATCGACCATGAAGGGGTTAACAATGTATCAAGTGTATTTATGATTCATTAAATGTGCATATATGCTTTTTTTTTTTTTCAAAAATAAGGAAATATCTAAGTGACCCCCAAACTTTTGAGCAGTAGTGTTTGTCCATAGGTACGTGTATACTATCCAGAAGGAATAACCCCATCATACAGAATCTAACAATCTCTGAAGTTTTCTGTACCATGGAGGTCTATGATAATCAGAAGTGTTATATACAATACATTCTATCACTAGCCACTTATCCAGAATTTCCAGCAATACATTTTAATTTGAATGAAAAAAATTGTACAGTGATGAATAATTATTAAAGGAGATATTATAGTTCACTGTATGTTATTAACCTGTGTTTGCCTACATCCATGCATATATATGAAATATAGTCTTTATGTCAGTGCATTACATCAGCACCAGTCACTATCTGCTTGCATCACAGTCCCTTGGTAACAGACTGATCCTACAGATGCAGTGCATTGCACAGTATATACCAGTAGAATCCAGCAGTGATGGGGGATTGATGTGATCTCAGTAGCAGTTCACAGTTTGCCCAGTAGGGGGCTCTGCACACATCTCATATCCAGAGACCACAGCAGCACTTGCAAGGCTTCCAGTCACATTGCTTTATAGCACAGAGCAAGCAGGTGGACTTAGGAAAACCTCTGGATTTCTTCCTTTAATAAAGTGTCACAAGTCTTCAAAGGAACTGCTCTGAATTCTGAATACTACACACTGGACTCAGAAGTGGATACAAGATATGTGCAGAATACTTTGGCTTATTTTGCAAAGTGATTAAGGAGTTTGAGAGTCAAAAGGATTCAAAAGTGAAGTCATGTCATAGTGGGATCATATAGAAAAAATGAAGCTATAAAGATCAAAATCAGAAAGAGAAGAGACCTCTGAGATGTGACTGCACCTCAGTAGAAGACTCCATGGGCTGACAGTGTGGGTAATACAAGATCAGAACCTCTAACTTTACCTGGTGTCTGACAATGAGCCCAGAAAACTGCCTGCTGCTGGACTTTGAAGTGGACAACTTTGCTCACACCAGCTCCTGTTTTAATCATAGCTCCAACCACTCTGCTGAAGACTGGTTCTACCCTGGGGTCACCTATGCCATTGCCCCTGTGTATGGACTCATCATTCTTGTAGGACTTGTTGGGAATGTGACCTTAATCAAAATTTTCTGCACTGTAAAATCCATGAGAAATGTCCCTAATCTCTTCATCTCCAGCCTGGCTCTGGGAGACCTGCTGTTGCTGGTCACTTGTGCCCCTGTGGATGCCAGTAGGTACCTGGCAGATAAGTGGTTGTTTGGCAGGGTGGGCTGCAAGCTCATTCCCTTCATACAGCTCACATCTGTTGGGGTATCAGTGTTCACCCTAACTGCCCTCTCAGCTGACAGGTATGTAACCCCTGCCTCCCCTTCCAGTTGTTAAAATATGGATTGTATTACTGTTTTTTGTCTATTATGATATATGTAGCATTAGTAATAGAATAATATTGTTATAGTCACTATTCTGACAAACTTAGAAACTGGCATTTCTGATTTGTTGCTGCTTATCCCAAAATCTCACTCTCTTCATGTCACACTTCAAAGGAGATCAGACAGGATGGTTGTTGGACAGGATTTCCATACAAATGAGCAGTGGCTCTGCAGAAGTAAACAGAATAATTTGGGGGGATTTTTAACCCTGTTAAATTGGAAACTAATATTAAGAGATTTATCAATTTAAGGAAAAATTATTGTACCAGATCTCAGCATCCTGGACTCACCTGAGTAACGGGGAACATAGGCATTAGGGTTAACTGTTCATGAATTGCCTTAAAGGTACAACAAAGTTGTATAATATCATATTGTAATAGAGTTGAAATTGAAGCAATAGCAACTTCTAAATCCATCCAGTGGCAAAATAACCTTATAATGGGAGGAACTTGGAAGGATACAATGTATGAAAATGGAAGTGTACACTTGCTCATATACAGTATTGATGTGTATACATTGCAATCTCTTTGAGCTCTTTGATCTTTTAAAGGGATGATCTGCTAATATAGGGGGCAGCCTCCATAGAGTGTAATGGGATAGAAAGGGGATTGTAATTCAGGAGTGGCTTTATATATATATATACTGCAAACATTTAAATTCTGCAAAAACCTTCTTCCTTGTGTTAATACCGTGTGTGTTTTACTGCTAGATATGTTATACATATGCTATTATAAATGTGATAAGTCCTCAATACTGTGCATAACTTTCTTTAAAGTCCCACATCTCAAAAAAAAAAAATCTATTCAATCTTGCCCAAAGGGATTTATATGTCATTATTTTAACCCTTTTACAGAATTTATCAATAGACACACTACTACAAATAGTTAGTTATTTTAAATATAGCGCTAACATATTCCATGGTTCTGCATATAGAATTATTCAGTTGTTTTCACACTAATATTTCCCTTGGAGCACGTTTTGGCATGGGATGGAAGCTAGAATACTCAAACAAATCCCATAGGAAGAATATGAAAGTTCCATGCAGATGTCTTCTCAGGCTCATTTCATACTACCGTTCCTTTGCATTAAAAAAAGTACAGAACTGAGGTTTTACGAAGTGTATCAATTAAAAATCCCATTGGCATCAATGTAAATTTTATGTCATCCGTTATGTTCCGCTTAGGCAAGGATCCGTTATCCATGCTTTTTTTGGATGGAAAAAATGAGGGAGACTGCAGTACTTTTTCTCCGTTTAAAAAAACGCATTGGATCACGGATACCTTCAAAACTGACCATAACGGATGACATAAAATTTGCATTGATGTCAGTGGGACTTTTAATTGATTTGTTAAACTTCAGTTCTCTACTTTTACAGAAGTAAGGAATGGAGATAATGGCTAAATTGGTAATGGTTAAATTGGCTATAACATGGTTATAGCTGGTGTTACATTAAACATATATATACACATTGTACAACTGTTACCAAGATTCCAGCAGTGAATGGGTCTAAGCTTCTTCCACCTTCAGATGTTACTTACCTTACCACACAATGCTGATGTTACAAGACAATAACATAATGCACACAGCAGGACATCCCAGTCTGGGGCTGCACATAGCTGCACAGCAGGGGCTCATTATTCAGTCCAATCATGTTTTGTGTCTCCAAGAAATCAGACATAGGATAATGGACCATAACAGGGCATCACTCAGCATTCTGTACCAGGGGTTGTCACATCCTCCAACAATCAAAGCTTGGGTCAGCAAAGCCATGAGAACATATTGTAAAGATCACCTGTAGCTGAATATCATTGCTCAGTGATAGTCTCCAAGTGTCTGACAACGTACGGGGAATGCAGAGGAAAAGTGGCTTCTTTCCAACTCAGTAAAACCTCTGGGATTAAAGATGAGAAATGTGGAGCAGGGGAGCTGTGTGACCTGTGTCATCCTTATATGTGGAATTATTCTCTGTCTGATAAAATCTGGCACGTAAAGACTACTGTAATATCACCAGTAGATAGTTGTCAGATGGGAACATACATTATCCTAAATTCTATGCAGCCTTGGAATGTGAGGGGGATAGCGGCAGAAATTCAGGACAATTACACCAGTCATGAATTATATATACATATCTATTGGAGTTTTTTTCTGTCTTCATCTTTATAGCAGAGCTGTGTTTGTTATCCTGAATGTGCTGTACTGTTATACCTCAGTACTACTAAGTGACAGTGAGGATACATGAGCGTGCCCAAGTCCCAGTGCAAGTATGTGATAGCGGCAATGGGAACTGTCAGATGTCAAAGTTCTACAAAAAGTTACGATATGATTGATACATCTGATGCGGTTTTAATTTTACACTCTATCCATCATCTTACTCATGTTTTCTATCATTTACCTCAGATCTATCTATCTATCATCTTCTCTCTCATATCTATCTATCTATCTCATATCTATCTATCTATCTATCTATCTATTTCATATCTATCTCTCTATCTCATATCTATCTATCTATCATCTATCTATCTCATACATCTATCTATCTTCATCTCTATCTATCTATCTATCTATCTCATCACGATCTCATCATCTATCTATCTATACATATCGATCTATACTATCTAGTCTATCTATCCAATCTATAGATCTCATCTATTAGTTCTATCTATCTATCTATCTATCTATCTATATCTATCATCTATCTCATCGATCAATATCTATCATATCTATCTATCTATACATCATCTATCTATCTATCGATCTATCTATCTACTACTATCTATCTCTATCATCATCTCTTTCATATCTATCATCTAATCTATCTATCTATATTCTATATCCATATCATCTATCTATCCATCTATCTATCTATCTATCTATCATCTATCTATCACATCTCATCTATCTATCTATCTATCTATCTATCTATCTATCTATCTATGTGAATTAATTAAAGTCCAAGTCAGCACAATCTCATAAACTCCTAACAAGGAGGGGTGCAGCGCCCCCACAGGTTTCTGGCTTGATCCTCTTGTAGGTATAAAGTAAAAGTGGGCAGCACTCCGGGTTCAATTTCAAAAAAGAGTGAACTTTATTGAATAATGGCGACGTTTCGGTGTATAACACCTCCAGATGAAGGTGTTATACACCAAAACGTTGCCACTTGTTCAATAAAGTTCACCTCTTTTTTAAATTGGAACCACGGAGTGCTGCCCACTTTTTACTTCTTATATCTATCTATCTAGAGAAAAGAAAGTCCAGAGCAGAACGGTAGATCCCAGGGCAAGGGTCACATTAATATAATAATCTATCTATGTGCTTTATATGTTTATCTTTATGTCCATCTTTCCTATGTCTATCACTTGTTAGGACTTATAATCTATAATATGTTTCATATTTGTCTATGTCTATCTATATATGTATCTAGAAAAGGGAAAAAAAGTCTTTTTGCAGCACAGTGTGAACAGGCCCCAGTGTGGGGGGGAGGTGCAAAACAAAGTCCAGGTACACGACTTACATACATATCCAACAAAAATGAAGCAGCACTCCGGATAGTTGGTGTAAAAGGAGGGTGTGATTTATTCCAAGACAAGCGATGTTTCGGTGCGGTGTGCACCTTTCTCAAGCTTTTACACCAACTACCCGGAGTGTCGCTTCATTTTTGTTGGATATATGTATTTACCTATCCATTATCTACATTATGTTGATCTATCTCTGTCTGTCTGTCTACTCCTCAATCTATTCCATGCTTGTCTAACTCTCTTTTTTATCTATCGTTGTTATCTATCTACATATCATTTCTATATATCCTTTATCTATCTTTCATTCCATTTGCAGTCTATCTATATGTCTTGTGTCTTTCTATCTAATCTATCAACGTATTGACTTCATGATTATCTATCTATTTATCATCTATCTAGCATGTATTTAGCAGTGAATGAAGGATTACCAGGTATGCATCTCTCCCAGCAAAGAGTATATCACTGAAGATAAGGAACATCCCTCTCTGTTCTTCATAAAAACAGTGGTACCTGGCAATTGTATGTCATCATCATGTCTATCTATCTATCTATCTATCTATCTATCTATCTATCTATCTATCTATCTAACAAGTAGTAGAGTTCAAGTCCGCACAGCTTTATGGGACCCCTAAGGAAGGGGGGGGGGGGGGGGTGCAAAGCCCGCAAAGGTCCTGGCTTGATCCTTGCATAGACACGAATTAGAAGAAGCAAGCAACACTCCAAAAGTCGATTTCAAAGGTTGGTGATCTTTATTGAGGCAAGTGGCAACGTTTCGTGTGTTAGACACCTTTTCCAAACGTTGCCACTTGCCTCAATAAAGATCACCAACCTATGAACTAGATTTTTCGAGTGTTGCTTGCTTCTTCTAATTCGTATCTGTCTATCTATCCATCTTCTATCTATCTCAAAACCATGTCTATCTACAGTATTTCTCTTTTTCTTCTTTCTTTTCTTTTTCTCTCTATTTATGTATTATTGATTGTTGCCTTCCAAGTGAGCGATCACCAGCTGATTTACAGCAACTTTATAGTATAAGCCTAAGAATGTCTTATTAATTTTCCACAGCCATCTGCTACCATAATATACAAAGCTCGCAAGAAAGTAAAACACAGCCTACAATTACCCAATTCTGTGTCAATAAATAGTAATGAAGCTGAAAAATAAGCGTTTGTATTCTTCTTAGTTATGAATATCTGTACCTGTGAAGGGTAAAGAGGAGAGAGGTTTGTGACTCTGGTGTGTAGGGGACCAGCAATACAAGGTCATAATTAATTCTCAAGGTGAAGTCAATAAGAGGTACCATGTTCTAAAAGAAGATGAAAGAGAATAGCATTAGCAGATGAGAACAAAGGTGAAGGAACCTGGTTAGAAGATCATAAAACATCCATATGTTCTCACATTAATGGATGCTGCATGCTACCTAGAGTATATGAGATAAGGAGTCTAATGATGTCCAATGATGGCACAGGAACGACTGACAGATCAATACGGACCACAAGTGAGAATATACAGTGAATACTGCACACAGGTGTGATTTTCAATATAATTGAAGTAAAGCCAGGATTCAGATATTGAGCAGATATATAAGCACCAGGATTAATGTCAGAGGCCAAAGTAATAGCAGGGCAGATATTCTACATCTCCAAAACATATCATATATGATATATATATATGTACAGTATATAGCAGAATAATCATTTTGCATGACATAAACGTGGTCAAATTTATTCAGACAACAACTACAGAGTAATAATGTAGCTAGTCCTGGATTCTAATAGAATAATACATTCACTGATATTGGCTGAATTAAAATTAAGCCCTCACTGTTCCCAAGAAAGATGTATCATGCTTTGGTTCTCAATTCCTGGTGCAATTCCATGTGACCAGCCTCATTTACATAATAAAGAAAATATTATTTTACAATGAATAATGTATGAAATAACTAGATCAAGGCTGGGATGGGATCCTAGTGAGCTGCTCCAACAGGTAGTAGTGACAGGACTAGAGACACAGACCTGACGACAGGTGTCCTTTAATGGAAGAAAATGTGTAGACACAGTGAGAGAGACGTATCTAGCTTTCTGATATTTGCAGCAAAAAGTCTTAAAAAACTGAAACACCCTCTCCCAACATCTTTAAAAAGGATGTGGGCTAGGAAAAGGGGCAGAGCTTGTGACAAAAAAGTTTGTGCTCCAGAAAAATTAGGTTGGTGAGCCAAAAAATTTATTTAATTGGCACTTTAAGCTAGCCCATCTACGTACACTGGTCTAATGTGTGATAAGTCCCCCTCCGTGTCTCTGTACTGGATGAAATCTGGAACTGCAAAATGTGGAAGTGTATTCTATATTTCCTGGAAGTAAGGCACCTTGAATATTATGATACATCTGGTGACAGGTTCCTATAGACCCCTTTTAATTAACTCAGGCCCTTATTTTAGCTAAAAATAGTTTCCCTTACATTTCCATAAATCAACTTTATGTTATATTACCTGACATCAGAGGGAGCGTGTCCTGCTTGGCCAGCTCCTCCTATCTACTCCTTCCCAATTTCCTTATTTCTTCTCAGCATTTCATGTGATCAGGGTGACATCATCTAAGGTCCTCTTACATTTGAGGCATCTACCCCATGTATGTATCTGATCACATGAAATCACAGCAGCTTCCTGGACTTCTACACCTCCCCATTTCCCATGGAATTCTACTCCTCCCCATCCTCCATGGAGGCTGCTGTGATTTCATGTGATCAGATACATACATGGGGTAGACTTTGCAAATGTAAGCAGGGACAGCAGGGACAGCAGAGAGCTTCAAGAAGGGTCTAGATGACTTATTACACCTAAATAACATGTTTTCCCTAAATCCCTTTCTCATCCAATCCATTCCTTGGTTGAACTTGATGGACATATGTATTTTTTCAACCGTATAAACTATTATACTATATTTTTATATGTCCTGCTCATGGTACAGTACTGTGGACAATACAGCGATGTACATGGATGGCCATATTACCCATTCGAATACATGGAGCCATTTTATACGGTTGTGTGCATGAGGTCTTACAGATAAAGGTTTAGTAGGGGAAGATATCTTTAAAAACAGGAATTGGTTGGGGAGACTTTCGCACTAGACTTTTAAATATATTTTCAGCAGGAAATGAGGTTGTAAATAGACCAGTATCCGCAACCAATGGGGGGAAACAGGGACCTCAGCAGTTGTGAACCACTGGGATTGTACAACACTTTCTTATCTTCTCTTGTATGAATAATTGGTATAAAGTTTGTCGGAACAGCAGTGACTATTTTTTTGACCTTCTTCAAGTTAATTGGCTGCCAAATCTTATATAGAAAATCTTCTTCGTATTCTTACTGTGCCCCTGTCATGCTTTTGGAACAATGAAAAATCATTTTAAAGTATGGTATTATTTATCTCTATATCTCTATGGTTAAGATAAAGTTACGTTAGATATGATAGTTGACACCCTTACGTACAAACTCAGCATGGAGGTTGAAATCGAAAGAGGGAAATATTTTACTGGCTTATTTTCCTCAAGAATCTAATAATATACAGTATGTATATTTCTAATATACATTTTTTACTGTGTGTGTTGTGTAATTGCTAAATTTCCTAAATCAAATTGTATAGTGGCAATAATTTATTCATCCCCATCCAGAACCGATGACTGGGCAGAACAGATGTGGGCAGTGATCAAGAATTTATGCTCCAAGGGACATCCGTTCCAGATCATTCTCTGTTCCGTTTTCCCATGTAATATGGCCTTTAGGGCTCAATTACTCAGCTCAGTGATCAATAATAGAGGACTTCTATAGTCAACCTTGCATCTTTTATGCCGCATCTTTAATGCTTTTACCTTGTTTGTTGGCTGACCGGCAGGACAATCCATTGGGTTGGTGTCAGGAACTAGCAGTCCTATGATTGCTTCCTTTTTTTAAATGGGCCATGTGGTAGACCCTTGTTATGAAGACCTCAACCTTACCTGTCTGTAAGCCCTATTCGGTAAACATTTGAAATTGCAATCTTTTGAAGACTTCAAGATTAGACTATAAATACGAGGAGTAGAATAATCTACTTTGCACAGTTCTAATTACACTAATGAATAGAGCACTTGGAGCATACAATAAAAGTGAGCTAATACTTTTCACTGATAATTATTGAAGTTTATTTGGTAGAAATTCACTGCCGATCACTTTTTACTACAATTTTGAAAATGATTGATAACCATAGGCATATTTCTATGTTTTTTTATTGACAAACTGAACAGTCTCTGTTCCCAAGGTACGGATGATTATGCGCTGATTTGTCAGTTTATTTCATGCTGTTTTTTGTTTGTGTGAATAGTTGTGTATTCCTTTCCCCGACAACCTTTGATAAAATGGACCACACCCATCTGTCTCCTTCAGCTCTGCTCTGGTTCATCAATAGTTAACACTTTATTACAGACAGAATCTCCGTCCTCTCACATTACTCCCTGGCTGTTCTGTCTTGTCTGGATTTCAGAGTTCTGGGCCTGTCACTTCCTGGACCATAGCTCTGACATCACATAAGAGGACAACTTCCTGCCCTGGGTTGTTATGTATCCTGTTCTTCCGATTTCTGATAGCATGACCATGTGCTTGTATTCAGACTATCCTTTTATCTTGTGATGTTGTACTGCATTTGTCCTCTTCGTTCTGATCATGGTCTGGCAACTATTCTTCTCTCTTTGTACTGTTTTCTCTTCGTATCTGTGTTTTTGGACTTGGGCAAGGAAGGGAACATTGACTAGTTGTCCCCTGCTACTTAAAGTAGGTGAGGCATTTGGACAGGGATAGCTATCTCTGTCTGTGTCACTTGTCTCTTCCCAGTTCCTGCATTACTACAGTATAATATTTGCTATTCCATTTTCTGGCTGTTTGTGCATGCTCTTCTCAAAAAATCTGACAATCATAGTTTTTTTTGCCAGGTAAAGAATTAAACTGGACGTTCTATTTGTTCTTTTTTTAATATACATTTATATAGTTGTTATTGGCACAAAATCCTCCCAGCAACAACTGTTTAATACACTCTAAAATCATATAAAATGGAGACAGTTGACATTTTTGGGATTTGAATTTCGGTTAGTACATGTTCTTTGTAATTTACAGAATAATGGATTGGATTGTTTCTAAATGCAATACAATTGGAACAGGGCAGGGTCCGGCCGATCGCATATGTTCTGTATTGTTTACATGATATGCATATGCGATCGGGCCAAGCCCCATCTCCTTCCAATTGGATTGCATTTAAAAACGCAAGCCAACCAGAATGTTTGAATGCAGACTCAGGGTCAGTGGCTTGAGTGGCAGTTTCTAGCCCCCTCCTTAAATTATTTCTGCTGCCTTGCTGCCTGTTTATGACCTGTACATACATTGCATTTTGTGTTCCATAAGAGGAAGAATAAAATGGGTTATAGCCGCCATTGTTTTCAATGGGTGTTTATAACATCAGTTGTCATCAGTTCTGCCGGGCCTCATTTATTTTTTTATTGAAGGAAAAGTAGTGCTTGAAGGACATATTTTGCGTGTAAAAAACCTGTAGCCTGACAGATTGCGAAACTGATGGATCTACAGATCCATTGAAATGAATGCTTGTTAAAACTGATTCTAATTTTTGTTCAATGTATCACGAGAAAACTATTTCAAAATCCCCTTGATATGTTAAAGCCTTCCAAAGCAATAACCACTTACAGTAATACAGGGCAGATTTGAAAAATGGGGCCACGTTCTTGAGGACAAAATAGTCCTGAAGGGGTTGTTAATGACCTATCCTCTGGCACGATCCCTGCTAGTTTAGACTCCCAATAAGAGAAAGGGGAGCCCTCTAAAAAATTTTGCTACGGGGCATAGAAGTTTCCAGTTACACCCCTGCTATCACCACTTTCGGACATACTAATGTTTTAGGAGTGGAGCACTATGGACCAGAAGGAAGAGATGGCCGATTGGCGGGGGTCCCAGGAGCTAGATGTGTCATAAATAATTGATAGCTCTAGATCCAGTGTGTTGAATAGACTCGGAAGGCTACTCATAATGTTAGAATTTGGTCCTGGATAATTCATGAGAATTTTCCCACTAATATAAAAAAGGAAAAATAAAAAAAATATATAAAAAAGTTTTAATAAACTGTAAGACGTTTCATCAAAAGAATAAGTGTTTTTTTACATCTATTTTAAAATTTATTGTACACCATAACATATGAGTAAAGTAGTCATCAGCAAGTGTCGCCAAGAAAACTTTAGCTCAAAAAGGGAAAAAAATTATATATATATCCCCGTCGGGACTCCATCAAATCTAAATGCAAGCCGTCATGTCCAAATGATATCCATTAGCACCCCAAGGTGACTGCTCATCCAAAAGGACTTCACAAGTAGAGACAACTCTTCTAAGACATGAAAGTGGCTCCATGACATTGTCCATGACTTCAAACTAAGATCAGAAAAAAAAAATATTAAAAACACAGTTGAAAAAAATCTTCCGTATTAAAACTAACATTGATCGTTATCTTCAGGCTTTTTAAATTGGACTTCCAATTATTATAAATGAATATTGCAAGTGCATATAAGAAACGTAATAAATCTTCGTAATGTTGATGTGTTATTAGCTTCTACTGAGCTGCTTTTCTCTTTCCTGCTTTTAACATTAGTGTCTATTATTAGGAGAGGGTGAGGAAGAACCTGCTGGAAGAGAGATGACAAAAAATAGATGGTTCTTAATTCTGCTATGAGTAGCACTTACTATCTGGCAGCAGCCTCCTCAAACTCCTTTCCTTCTCCATGGACTTTCCTGTGTCATAGAAATAGTAATGAGAAGAAATAGGAGGAAGTAATTGCCAAAGGTTTTATTTTTTTAACCCCTTAATGACCTGGTCCTTTCTTGTTTTTTCATTTCCATTTTTCACTCCCCACCTTCAAAAATCTTAAACTTTTTTATTTTTACATGTAAAGAGCTCTGTGACAGCTTGTTTTCTCCGTAACAAATAGCACTTCATAGTGATGCTATTTAATATTTCATGCCGTGTAATGGGAAGCGGGAAAAAAATTCTGAATGCAGTGAAAATAGTGAAAAACCGCACTTGCGCCATTTTCTTGTGGGCTTACTATTATGGCACGGGAAGGGGTTAGTAAGTAAATCAATAAATAATAATGAATATTAATGAAAAGAGGGAAAGTTTTTTCATTTTCCTGTCACTGGGGACATGTATCACTCCTATTGCGCTCTTTATTGTTCTTTTGTGCAACTTTTTGTAGGATTTTTCACAGTTTGAGACTTTTTAGCTGCAGAATAAAGCCGCGTACCAAAGTTACTGCCTCAAAGATTTAATGCAGTAGCCTTATTTATCTTTGTAGTCCAGATGTTTGTTCAACTTGTGCGACTTTTAGGCTGTGAAATTGTCCCATTCTTGCGCCTAATAAGTCCCAAAACTGAGCATGCTAGCCCCAGAATTGCTTTGGGGAGATACTATTTTGGACTAAAAAGTTGCAAAAGTGAGACTAAAGAGGCAACGCATCACATGTGTCACAAAGGGGAAAAACTTATAGGGGTGTTCCCATTTCGGCGAATTAATGTTATTGTTTGTTTTATCAAAAGTTATACAATTTCCGGTTTACTTTCTGTATCAATTCCTTATGCTTTTATAGATCTCTGCTTGTTGTCATTATATAGAAAGCTTCTATGTTTACTACCAGTGGACAGAAATCTGACCATGGTCACACAGGTGCACGGCTCGTTATATCACAGCGAGTAATCAGAGCTGTGTGATATAACGAGCTGTGCACCTGTGTGCATAATTAGAAGCAGCCGAAGC